>JACATO010000613.1:0-175000 GCA_018389105.1 Nautilus pompilius | reverse complement strand
TCTTCATTTATATGCTGTAAGTTTGTTAGTTTTAAAAAAAGTTCATTTTGGAAAATAGATATCTATAAAAAGCACAATGACTAGTGAACAATATAATGGCTCAATATTTTTATTAGCTAATTTAGTTTTTTTTTTTTTAATCTAACTTTTCTGCATTTTTGAAACATTGAGAACATCTTGCTCTATGTGGGGGTGGTAGGTCGTGCTTCTACTAACTCCAAACTAAAAACACAAAACAGAGTTTTGCTGTGAAATACATATTTAGTATGGTACTTATCAAAGTAATTTATCAGTCTCAGAAATGTTGAGCCCTTTGATAAGCTTTTAATGTAATGATACATATTTTAGATTTGATCGATTACTTTATCAGAGGGCATATTAATGCAAGATTTTTGCATCCATTGATAATTTTATATTATAGAAGAGAGACAATTTATGACTTTGTATTATGTGAAGATGCATTTTATTGAGTGCCTTACCAGTAGAAACTTTCCTACAAATGGTATGAATTAATGTAATATTACTTAAGTTTTATTGGTCAATTGAAAAAAAAATTGTTGCTTATTGACACTGGTATGTGCTGGATAATCTTATGCACTTAATAATCAACTGCAAGAATTTGCGCAGGTTTCCCATTTGAACATAAGAAAAGTGCTGTAACCCTGCTTTATGATGTATTCACAGTTTACATGCAGAGGTTTCCAAAATAAGAGTGTTTTTTATCACGAACTAATTTTATAAACAGTTTCATTATTTTACTGCTGGCTTTGTCTCTCGGACAAGCATTTCTTCATTGAGATACCATAGGTTTTTAATATTGCAAATCCAGTTGGTTTATTTAATTTGTTCAACATGGCATGCTAAACTTTTTTCAGGGGTAATTTTTGGTATCATATTACAATAATCAGAGCTAGTTCACTTTTTCCCTGAAAACATGACTAGCCTCCCACATCCCCTTTTTTTTAGGATGATAATGTGTGTTTACGTATGCATGCTTGTTTTTAAAATCTACATAGTTATCTTTATGGTTGTACAAATGTACAAGATGCAGAAAATAAAAAGGATGATCAACCAACTCTAATTTTTAAAAAAATTCGGGAGCATACTATTTTGTAAAGTGTTTTTGGAGATTATCTGCAATATTGTTTATTACTGGTATGCTCATTTATGTCATGCATTGCAAAAAAACATTTTAAACTTTTTAAAATCATGAATAATGTAAGTATTTTTTAGCATGTTTCAGTACACTAGTATTAATGGCAATGTTAAATATGAAATAATTGTAAATGGTAAATTATACAAATTATTAATTCTGAAAGTTAATACTATGATGTACTAAGCCAATATGAATTAGTAAATTATCAGAAATCTATCTATCTGTTATTTTAATTGTGGTCATGTGCACACACGCACACAGAATTTTGAGAAAATGCATTATTATTCCAGCAAAAAAAACAAGCATGAAAAATCAGGTGAAACAAGTGTCAAAACATAGACTGTAACATTATCGCTTACAGCTTTATTTATCAAAATAGCAACCTTTTCATGGGAATAAAACTAAAACACACATTTTGGTCATTCTTTTTAGTAACATTTAATCTTGTAAGAAATTATCTCTATTTCTCAAGCAAGTTGTTTCCTAGTTGATTGATATTGGTTGGACCTTTTTCTTGACTCTTTGATCTAGTTCATCTCACAAGTTCATTGAAGTTCAGATCTGGAGACTTAGGAGGGAGATGGTGCAATCACGGTTTTAAGAAATCTCTCTGATTCTTTTCCAGCCAGGTACTGTTTATTGACCTTTGCAATTTTCTACAGTACATTATCTTGTAGTATAAGCCCAACATCTATCAAATGATGACCTGATAGTATTGCATGGCATTGCAAAATGTTGCATTATCTTTCTTTTGTTAGAATCTCATCAATTTTTATCAAGTTGCCAGCTGACTAACCAGCAAAACAACCTTATATTTTCACATTTAAACTGCTATGCTTAAGTGTAGGCCAAATGCAGTTTTCTTTATACTTATCTCCAATCTGTTTTGTCATATACCGTCAACTCTTAGAACTAAAAATTTTAAGTATGAACTTATACCATTGCTTTAAGGTGATATTGTATAGCTTTGTCAAAGCTGCATTTTTTTTGTTAACGTGTCTAAACAAGGATTTTCTAGCTGCTGCTTGGCCAATCAATTTATCTTCTCTTAACAGTCCTTTGGGGTTGAGATGCTGGCTGTTGCAGAGGAATTGGAGACAGCTGACTTCAATCTATAAATGATTGTTTGCACACCACCACATGTAATTTCAACTTTTTTCATTATATTATGTAAACCAGCTTCTTGAGGAGCAGTGACAGTCTTGTTTCAGATGGAATTTTGGTTTTAGGTGCCATTTTTATCTACCAATAAAAATGGAAGCAATCATCAATAATTAGGTCCATTAATATTTACACAAGGGATTAGTATGAATTAACAATTTTTCAGGTAGTAAGAAACAATATTGGATAAACATGATATATATCATGCTTTCAGTGTAAACAAAATTTAACATAGAAATAACATGTTGGATCTAAACGTTATGCAAAGACGAAGTGATAATGTTACAATTGTTCACATGTTCTGATACATGGGTCGTCAGATTTTTAATTTGTATTTCTGCTCATAGTTTTTAATATAAGAGTATATATTTTTGTTAAGTAAACAGGTTTAATGTCACTGTCTCAAGTATTAAGCATGAGTTTATTTTCATCTAAAGAAAAAATGCAATCACATTTGTATTAAATTCTGCACCAAAACTCAAGCATTTCATTGTGACTACCATAGTATACTACCACTACTGCTACTACACATTTCACTTGCATAACTACTAGTATTATTGAGCTGTAATCCCACATTCAGTTATTATCCTATCCATATGCTATATAAATTTAACAAATTAGAAACTTTAGTACAAGCTTAGTCCTTGTTTTTGGATATAAGGAAGCTTTGAAAGAAAGGAAAGGGTTAGATAGAAATTTTAAAATATGTCACTTATTTAAAAAAAAAAAAACTGCAAATACTTTTAATTACTGTATAAAGCCTTTCCTAAATATTAAAAAAATAATGATTTGTTATAAATTTGTACATATCAATAAATGTGTTAGTTCTACTTATTGTATATACTTCAAATGTGAACCTGGTTTTGATCACAAAAATTCTACTATTTTATGTTTACTTAGTTTAGCTGCAAATAAATTCATAGAATTTAATTAATGTCAATAAATAAAATAATAATTATAGTTTACAGCAAATTTTAGAGATAATTTAGCTTGAACAAGTGTTTTACAGATAAACCTGATTATAATGTTAGTGGTGTCAACTGGTGCTTTCCTTTTACTAATGATGAAATGAGAAATTTGCTTAGAACTATTTGGGGGCAAAATAGTTTTGATGATAGTTGCAATAAGATGTGGATGCTTTTAATGCCAATTTTGAACTGGAACTGGTGGTTATCAACAGGAACTTGAATGTCAGAGATTACATTAACTGTAGCCTTCAATCACTATAAATTCTGCTATGGAGACTGTATTGTGGCAAGCAGGACAACTTTTCTTTCCAGCAGGACAAAGCTCATCAACACTGCCAGGAAAAGCTTATCAACATTGCCAGGGCAACAGAGGCCATCAAAGTCTGAGTTAAACCCTATCTAGCACCCTTAGGATAAATTTGGATGACAAATCTGATGACAAGCTGAACCCTTTGTCAAACTATTACATAGCTGCTTTAGACTGTAATAAGATTGGAATGTTATCACTATTTGCACTGTTTAATGACTGTAAAAATTGCATTGATAAAGACATTCTGTCATCTTTATTGGTAATTATTAATGGTTTTTTATGGAATCACCAGATGCTGTGGGTTTTTTTTTATGAAACTATTTTTGTTTATAATTTATTAAATCTACATAGAAAAAAAAAGAAAAGGTAAAGTCAAATTTTTAAGGAGCATTTGTCATTTGAAGTAAAATATCAGAATCTATCAGTAATTTTTTCTAGATTCTGTTTTCTATTTGTTTCTCCTTTTTAATGAGTTTTCTAAATGTTATTCAATTTCATTTATCCTTTCCATGAAGTTAATCATGAATCGGAGTTCCACTTTTACTACTTTATTATAATTTTTTTCAGTTAATTTCTAAAATAATATTACTAAATTTTTTTCTATCTATAAGATACAAAATTAGCATGTATCATGCAGGTTTTATTGAATAACCCAAACTTTTAAATTTTCCTCTCTTGGACAGGTCTCAAGTTTTCCTGATTTCAAAAGAGTGGAGAAATATAATGAACCAGTATTATTTTTTTTTTTTAATTGGGGACCTCAGGAAACAATATTCAAAGATCTACTGCTGAATCATTTGATATTATCTTGGTTGAATGTGTATTTACAAGTAATAGTTATCCTTTTTATTTTGAAAATGAAAAAAATAGTGAAATGAAAGAAAACTTAGCTAATTAAAGCAAAAGAAAAAAACTATTGAGTGGGTGAACTTTAAACATCAGGAAAATGCAAATTAATATTTGCATACTTATCTCAGGCAGCCTGAAATATTTTATAGATAATGTAGCTTTGGTGATAAATGAGTGATTTCTAATTACCTAAGACATTGTATTTACAAGACTTCTTTTAAGATAACTATCTGTTATTTATGCATAGTATCCTAATCCATATTCTAGTAAAAAGTAACTTTGACATTTTTCCTGCATAAATTTATTTTAAAACAACAAATTAGTTTAAAATTGCAACATATACATTTGCCTAGATCCTATTTTCAGTTCATGTCTACATCCAATAAGCAATAGTGTCGATCCTAGGGGTTCTGCCAAACATTTATCCCCCCAAAATGAATGCTATTTTAAATATTTTTTATTCTGAAATCATGAGTATCAAATCTATTTTTCACTGCTAGCACAATTTCATGTTTCATGTTTTAAAATAAAACATACACAGTATCTTTTACTCTATTAACATTTTTGTTATAGTGGTTGTGTGGTTCTCTGGGATTGCAGTGCAACAGTGAAGGAGTTGACCAGGCAAGGGCAGAGGTGGCCATTGTCCAAATACCTCTGGGCCATATAGGTGTGAAACAGTCTATTGTGTAGCACTGATATAAAAAGTGACCCATGGCAGGAAGCACAGCAGATGTGTGGAAGAATGGCACCAGTTCCAGCTCTGCTCCATAGTTACTGAACATACACTATCTGATGGACAAAAACCAAAGTAGAGATCATCAGGCTTTAGTGACATCTGAACACCCTGCTAAAGAAATTCCTCTGTGTCAAGGCAGACTAAATTAAGCTGCTCTTCTCTTTAATGGCTCATCTTGCTACCATTCAATGACAGCACCTCAGAGAGAATAGCAGCCCCAGGAACATTCAATAAGTACTTCTGAAGATTGAAAGAGGGTTGTTAACTTGCCTGTTGATCTTGCAATTGCATCAGTATTAGTATCAGTATTCTTTTGTAATGTTTAATAACATTGTTGACTTAATCAAACTGTGCTTATTTTTAGAATTTTATGGAATGAAGAATTCAAGTGATCCATTGAAAGTTTCTAAAATCTTAAATTGTTTGGAAGAGCCTTTGTCTTCACCTTATACTTTAGCAGCTGTACACAAAATAGTATAGCTTATAAGTTTACATATAAAAGGTGATGTACATTTTGTGATAAAAACTTGATTTTCCAGTGTTTGTACATACCTTAAAATTTATTTTCAGATGTGGAGCTATCTTAGATTTGGCCTTTGTTGACTGAGAGGTCAATGACCTGACAACAATAATTGGCTATTTTAGCACCATGTGTCATAATAACATGATCATAACTCTCTAAATTACATAGCTGTGAATTTCTTTATTTTTGATTCCTGCAATACTGTTTTCATATGTGAAATCAGTTGGAGGTTTATTTGATCTTTGTTGACCCTGAGAGATCAATGATTTTCAGAGCTCAGATGTGCTATCCAAATAAGAAATTGTAATTAATGCTGTAAACAAACCAGTTAATTGGAAAGATGGCATTTACATGCACATGAGATGTCTCACAGATAATTATTAGATGCAGCAGTCTAAGGAATTTTGAGGTTTGAGTAATGATCTTGAGTGCTAGCTCTAGAATAGGAGCAGAGGGTAGTGCACTTGAGGACAGCCTTGACACATTTGCATTGCCAGTACATCTCTTCCTACACCCATATTGAATGAGTTCATAGCAATACTGAGATGTTTCTGGAAGGGTCTACAGTGGTTGCCAGCCTACAGTGGCCTTACTCCAGCCGTAGTCTGATGGGCTTTGAAGCTCAGGGTTGGGAAGTAAGGCTTGTTTCAAACAGTTGGCTTGGTAGCTGGCCTGTTTGATATGCTGCTTGAGTGCCGCCTATGTTGCTGATATGTATTCTTCAGGCTCCTTCACTTTAGTGCAAATAGTTGCAGGTTGGCATCATTAACCTCCATGGTGTCACTAGTGCAGTCATAAAGCAACACTAAAAACCATTCCAATACTAACATTGGATTGCTGATGTCACTTTGCATAAGTAGGTGGTCCTCAAACACCTCAGTACCCTTGGGGAAACCTTTCCATGTGTCCCAGACAGTTCTCTTTCCCGTCTTCCCAAGTGCACACACACAGTGTCATTTCTGTGAATTCATGGAAAACAGGTAGACCAGTACAATTCTTGGGATCCAGTACCAAGTGCCATTCACAGTTCATCAGGCTTGATCTGGTTGAATATGTCAATCACCAACACCATGGTAGGTCAATACCCATGGTACGCATGCATACTTTCCTGCATTTTTTCTGTACAGCATCTGACACACATGAGGAGAAGAGGGACCTTTTCCTTATGTGAGCAGGGGGCCAGGTTCATCACATCAGCATCAGCCAGGGAACACAAGACATCTCCCATTGGTTGCATAGATGAATTTATCTTCCTCAGTTTGGAGGCTTATCACTTGTTGGGATAGGAAGCTGAACAGTTCAGTTTTGTTTTCATCTATACATGGGAAATTTTTCCAAATTTGTGGGATTATTATAGCGAGAAACACTTTTCTTTGAATACTCCTTCTTTTCTTTTGTCTGGTTATGCTTTTCAAGCTCTGAGATATACGCATCCTAGACAACGTCTATTCATTATGCTATCTTTAGCTGAGAGGATAATTGCAATGTAAAAACTCCATCCATATAATCTTGGAAAGTCCTTGCTGTTCCATAAATGAGCATTAGGACCACAATAACACCATCCAAGAATTTGGCATTGACCATGAGTGTTTGTTAATTGATTTTCTTTTGATTCAAGGTACTAAAGGAGGTCTTCCTTTGTACCAAGCTAATGTTTCCTCCTAGTGAAAATCATGTTTGAGATGCCTGGTTTTTAGGGGTGAAGAATTGGTCCAGATCTCCATCTTTTGTTTGACAAGAGATTGTAGGCATTCTTTAATTCGGCAACTTTTATCTTTTCCTTTGAAAGCAGCTTCCAGGATGGGTGACTGAATAGTAATAACTTGTTCTTGGCAAATGCATCTGTGATAGGCTTTGTAGACTAAACAAGCTTTTCATGCAGATTTTGATACAGAGATGTCAATGATACCACTGGTACCAAGGACCATGATATCTTGATTTTCTTCCAGGAATACATCTTATTCTGGGATGTTGTTCATGATGGGCAGTGCTTGATATCACCACTGCATAGTCCTTGAATTCTGTGACTATTATTGCAACTTTTGGACCAGCCATCAAGCAACATCTAAGTGACCTGTGATTTTTCATCAGTCCAGGAGCTCTGCATCCTTTGAATGTTGCATTGTTCTGTTCATCACACTGGTTGATTCTTATTTCTTGATTTGTGCATGACAAACTTTGCTGCTTGTAATTCTGCCAGGATCTCTGGATGCTTCTCAGAGGGTACCATCATGTCATAAATGTTTATAGGTAGCTACCTAAAGTAGTGTGTATGGTCTAGTGCAAATATCCAGGGTACAACCTTTGTTAGCAATTCTACATAGAGTTGAAAGTAATCTTAATGAAGAGATCTGATGTACAACTGCAAGATTATTTCTAGTGATAGCATTTTCAGCCAATAATCAACCTGGACATTGCTACACTCACATTATGCATTCTTCCAAAGATGCAGTGTTTATCTCTGCTGCAGTAGTATATGAATACTTGTAGCTGTGACTCGGTGTTCGTTGGATCTTTGTCACATGGCTGGCTCTGATGAAGAAACCTGTCATACCAGCACTTGCAATGTTGGTCTGCACTAAAGCACTTGTTTATCTGCTATCATCCCACCAGTCTCTCATTACCTGCAAACGTTAAATGAAATTAAGTTAATTTGCTTCCATTGCACTATTCCAGAATTGCAGTATTTGAACATGTTCAATCAAAAGATCAGCAATATTATCGATACATTTCTTACTGATTTGTATTTAAGACAAGTTTTCTATTATTGCTTAATCCTGTTTGTTTATTAATCATGAGACCTACTTCCAATTTGGTCATCTTGGTGTGAAGGCTACTAAACATCACCACAGAGTAGTCCTCTCTTTCGGGGTGGTTGGCCATACTGGATTTGTTTAGGAAGGGTGTACGTTAGTTGATCAACAGTAAGAACATGGACTTGATCAGGACTGAGGTGCTGGACAGCTGCTTGGTTAGTGGCCATAGTGTTTGATCATGGCCATAAAGTATGAATGGCAACAGTGCATTGATTGCTGCAGATAGGATCACTGCTTTATGGATTTCAGCCTGGTAGGTGCTTAGGATACCTAATCCATCCCATATAACTGCTGCTGCTTTGGAGCTATTATCACTGTATTCAGCCACTTTGCCTTTGTAGCTCTTGTAATAGTGCAGGTTATGTGTAGTCATCACAGGATCGTGAACAGTAGATACAGTAAACTGCTGGATTTTCAAGGCAGCTGGTGGCATGTTTGTGTACTTTAGCAGCAGTGGAACAACTGACTTAGTGTAGGAAGTGGCTTGATTAAGGACTAACACACCATGGTGATGTCCTGCAAACTGATAGGATGGATGCTAGGTAAGTGAAGAAATTAATTTGCTGTTGCAGTATTGGGATTGTGATCAATGTTGTCAACTGCTGCTGTCATGAAGTGCTATTGACACCGCTTTGGTGGACACACAATATTCATCTTAAAGCAAAGCAAATCTCATTGGCTATGCGAGATGTCAGTTGCAGGATATAATCATATGAAACACACATTTCCAGGTTGATGAGTGTGTCAGTGAGGTTTTTCCTGCATGTGACAGAATAGATCTTACAGAATGCAATGTACAGTGGAAGTGGTGTTTTGTGGTCATTGTTGTGATACACTCTACTGGAGAAACCTGCAGCTTGTGCATGTTTCACACTGTTGAACATCAGGAATAAAAATATGGAGGCAGTTGCCATTGTGCTAACGAAATGAGTTTGCTGCTTGATGTTTGGCCCTTCCTGTATCATGTTTACTAAGAGCCAACAGGGTTTGTGGTACAACATCTTGCTGGGATCCTTGCATGAATGACCCATCAAATGAGAACTTTCTGTTGAACATTTTTTTACCTACAACTTGTGCTACCTGTACCAAATGCAGTGAACAACTTTCATGACAAACATTTTCTTAAGAGTACCACCATTGTTGTCATCAAATGTGAGAACTGCACCTCTCATGAATGTTCCCTTAGGTCAGGAAATGCAGACAAGAGTCTGATTTTTTTTGTCTTGCAGTGTGAATTTGGTTTTCAACAACATCACCCAGCTGATCAAGATGAGCCTTGTACATTGGTGACAGATTAGCTAGTTGGAAGACTAGGGAACCATATTCTTTCATGCAGAAATTTGCCGTGGAGACAATCAGGATCTTTATTATCATCTGAGGTGGCACTTAGTTTCAAAGGCAATCATGTCCTCAGGTGTAAGCTTGGACATCAGAGCAGTGTCTTTAGTTCCATTGCACAAACTCTCAAATCAGTATCATAGCTTAGTGGAGGTCCTCAGAGCCAGCTGGTTCATTGAAAAGAGGATATGGCATTTTGCCATTAATAATACAAGAGAAGAGGGAACCAACATGTGAAAAATAGGTTAGTGTGCTAATTGTTTCTGATAGTTTCTACACATGCTGCCATCACTAAAGACTGTCTGCAGGAATTGTGAGGTGCTGAACATGCAAAAGAGATTCACTTACAACATTAAAAAAATCAGCATTGTTTGAGGTCTTTGCATCTTGATTTAAACGATCAAACATCACTTTTTGAAAATCTGCAGATGTTGGCAGGTCACAGAAAATTTTATAATTTAGGGAGTTATGATCATGATATGGCACATGGTGCTAAAATAGTCAATAACTGTTTTTAGAACTCACTGACCTCTCATTCCACAAAGGTCAAATCCAAGATAGCTCCACATTTGAAAATCAACTTTAAGTTATGTAAAAACACCGGAAATGTCATGTTTTACTACAGAATACATACAATTTTTTCTTATCAGTTGTACTAAAATTCTAATTAGCTCAAATGTTGGAAATGTCTAAAATTTCAGGTCTAACTTAATTATCCATTGGGTCTCTCTTTTCCACAATAAACAAAAATGAGATTTCAAGAATCATGATATCAAATGTTTCTATGGCCAGAAATTAATATTACAAAAAAATGTTGCTTTTTGTCATTCATGCTGACAAATATTGGAGCATAATGTTAAGTTTTTGTCAAAATCAGATTATGCACATACTAAGAAAGGTTCCAACTTGTAGGGTAAGCCTCAAGAAGTGTAGTTATGTAAAATGTCATGCCCATATTAATGCCATGTATAAATTTCATTATCTGGTGTCAGGTGTGAATATTTGGGATCATGTAAGCTTTTAACATGAATCTGAAAGAAAACTTGCAACAAAGTGCTTCAGTGAAATGTTTACATCTCTACAATTTCTCACAAGGTATACCAATTTGAGGTAGAAATGATGCCAATTCAAATTTCAAACAATTACTCAAGCTCTGTACTCTTGATAATGGCATCTTAATGCATTGACTAAATAAGACATGGACTTCACCAGAAATTCAAAATGAGACTACCCACTTATTACAAAAATTTGGTGAAATTATCAAGGAAAGAAAGTAATGATCCATAATGGCGGGTGAAACAGCAAATATGATGCATAGTGAACAAATATGCATTATGCTGAGAACTGTTTCTTAGAATTTGAAACTGAATGAATGTGTTAGGACTTGATGCACTTGAAAGATATGATACAAAGCAAAAATTATCAGTCATAATTCTGAACATTATTTGCTGTTGTAACCCTTATGGTGCTGAAAGTTGATATGTCTGCTATAACATTTATAGCCATTTGATGCTGGAAGAAGATTTGCCCACAACTTCCAAAAATATTTCTCTATTGTGATAAGCAGGAATACCCTCATGTCTTTGATAACTCCACAACTTCTCCGATCAAGTTATTAATTTCATTTTTTGGTGAATAATTTGAAACTTTATAGCTCAAAATTTAATTAAACACTGAAAAGGTTAATTTAGATATTGCATATATTCTTGGACAGTATTATGATATGCATCAGTTATGAGTGCACAGTTGAGTGGGGTGGCAAAGCAAATTTAAGACTTGGATTCTTGTGTTTTGGCAACACATTGTCAGGTGCACTCACTTATCTTGCAGTTAAAGATAGTTTCCAAAATTCTAGTTATGTCAGACCTTAAACCTCGTCAACAATATGATAAACTTTTTGAGTGACAGTGCTAAGCATTATGGTGCTGTGAAAAACACTGCCATTCAATTTAATGGTTGCAAAGGTCACATAAGGCTACTATGCCCCACTAGATTTGTGATTCCATTCATTGTTTGGTATTTAGAAACAAATAACTGTTATTTGTTGCCTTATCTGAGGTTGAAACTGAATCAACTGAGAATAAAGTAAAATTGACAGCAAATGGCTCATCAGGTAATTCAATGACTTTGAATTCTACATTATGTTGGTTATTGCTACCAAAATCTTTGAGCTGATTGATATCCACAAGTGAAACTGTCAATTCACAAAAATTAGACTGATGATTTCTTTTGATTGTTTGGAATTCTTTAACAAAGGAAATTTCCTGAAAGATATCAGGTTGATATTAGTGGTGGAGACCAATATTATATATTTAATCAGTACTACTGCTCACTCATTTTTTTCCAAATTACTGATAATACAATTTCTTGTTTGATTAACCAGAAGAATTGAAGACAAAAGCATTCCTATCTTAGCAAAAGGAAATATCTTATAATATATCTGAAGCGGATGTTGCCTTTGACTGTTGCCCCCTAATTGAACAATTGAAAATATTGGTAAAAATTAAGGATAATAATTGTAATGAAAATAAGAACCAAAGCTTGGTAATGACAAAAACTGGAAGTTATTTGCTGAAAAAATGGTTCTGGAGGGCATAAAGTTATCTTCACTGTATTCTATAATCCAACATCAATAACAGCATGTAAGGGAAGTTTTTCACATCTGCATTGTATGAAAAACTACCTACAATCCACCTTTATTCAAGCCAGAACTAACCATTTACTTTTACTAAATCTGTTCAAAGAAGTTTATGCACTGAAGTTCAATGAAATGATACTGTCCTTCAAATCTAAAAATGGGATACCAAGAAATGTTATTATTCTGAACAATGAATGAAATTTTACAAAAATACACACAATAATTTTGTTTAAAACCATGAATATTGTTAATATTATATTTTGCACATTTAATATACCTATTTGTTAGTCATTAATAATATCTGTGATCTTAAAGAAATATCTATGTGTAGCTTCTGCACTATACCAAGGTCTGAATCATTCGCTTAAATCACCTAACATTATAAAATGGTAGTTTATCTGTGATTAATTCAAACATTTACTATCTTTTTAAACTATAATCATTAAAAATCTACTTTCTGTGATATCCTTATTGTCAGTATGGTAGCTATTTAGTCATTTACTTGTGGTTGAGATAACTTGCAAAAATGTTTTTTATTGACCATACAAGACTTTAAAAAGTATATAGACAGACTTGGAACTAATAGCAAGTCAGCAGTTATAATTTTAAAAAGGTGACTAAATAATTAAGATACTGCATACAAAAGAAAAGTGATATGCCACAGTTTAATTTTTTTAAATATTCATATCTACTTCACATTTATGCATATTTTCTTGTATACATCCATAAGGTGACTCATTAAATTCAGATCTTGACTTTCAATTCTGCTTTGTCTTTCCGTTATGTGTAAACAGACACACAGACAGACAGTACTGGAAATAATTATGGAAACACTAAATATTCACAAATAATTAATAATTACAGGTGAAAGACATAATACTTGCACAATGCATTATTACATAAATTATAGAAAAATTAAATATGTTGTATAGTGCATTAGCTCTTTGCTTTATATAGAGCATGACACCATGCTATCTTACATGTTGCCAAAGTGGAATGTGTTTTAAAAAATCCTATATCACTTTTCACAATTAATTCAAGGTATTTAGTTGCTGTGTGACTTTTTCAATAGCCATATAACCTCATATAGCTTCATCGATGTTCATATCAGGACTTTGTTTAAGCCAAGGAAATTCAGTCTCTTTACATTTCAGATAGTTTTTCACTGCATTGGCTATATGCATTAGGTCATTGTCATGTTGAAAAAGAATCCTTGCTCAATCAGAAGTCTTTATGAGGGAATGGCATGATAAATGAGAACCTGTCTGTACTGTCAATAGTCAGCATATCTTTGATTTTGTGCAGATCTTTAACACCTTTGGCTGATATATAGCTTCATACTGTATCAATACACTAGCATGCTTCACTGTATCTATTATATACTGGCTATTAAACTGTCTTCCAGTCTGCCTTCCCAGAAGTCATAGTATTCACCTCACATTCATCACACTACAACGGTATCACTGCTTATACTTTTATAGACTGCAGATGCAGCATTTTCTGATTGCTTGCATGATAACAATTCTATCCTGTGTTACTTGCATCTTATACCCATTTTTTTTTCAGTTTTCATAATTATTTTCAATACTGTGTGTATTCTCTCTCTCTCTCTCTCTCTCAAATATTGAACCTCTTTATTTCCAAAACCATCCAAGGAGAAATGGCTAATTGATTTAAAATGTTTTAAAGAAAAATTTTTTTTGTTGAGGTCTCAAAGAAATATTTTGTGTTTAAAATATGCATGCAGAAGTGAGTTTAACTTCTGTGATATTTTACAGGTCTGTCAAAACCCTTGGTTTCTGCTCTAAATGTTATAGCGTTGAGTACTGGACTTGCATGGTTGACAAAGAAAATAAAAAATTAATGTTTTTTTTTCATTGGTTTTTCAGTTATTTTAAAAATATATTTATGACAATTATTTGAATGTTAAATATTACAGTTGGAAGAAATATGATAAATATTTGACTGATTTATTCTGTGCTGTTTCATTATGTACCAATTGTTTTATCATTCTGATGATAGAACATTGTTGATACACCTTCCAAAAACCTTGGAAACTAAATATAATTTTAATAATAATCAGAGCATTAGTTTTGACAAGGTTTTCAAAAATGTATTTAATGATGTGTATCAAAATAATATCATCTATTTTTGTCATTAAGAAATCATATATACATACAAAAACTGCATTGTTCTTTGATATTTTTAAGTATAAAGTCATTTCAAAATAGTAACTTATTATTAATCTTTATTATAATTCTAATGAAATGACTCACCGATGTTTAAATTATTTGGAAAATATTCGAGGACAAAGTTTTTCACTTTTATTAAGATTTGAGAATACTCTTAAAATTATTTTTTATTTAAATTTTTATAGACTTTTGTCACAGAATGATTTTTTTCTCTCTTATTTCTTCTGTATTCTTTGGTTTAAAGTATACTTCTGTTTTATTTAAAATTGAGATTTATTTTTTTCCATTTAAGATCCTGTTCTTAGTTAAGGGTCTCTTTGATCCAGGGTCATCAGAGCATGTTGTTTAAAGCTGGTTGTCAATTGAAAATAAAATGTTTTATAAATGAAACGATTAACAATAGTTTAACAAAAAGCAAACTTATGTCATGGCAACTTCAAAATCTTTTTTGATACAAGTTAGTTGATTGTCACTGACTGGCTACAATATTTGAGAATGAATGAGTGCTATCAGAGTAGCCCTCTCTCTAATGGTTATGTAGAAATGGGTGTATCTTGTTAAAAACTGAGGCTTGGATTTTGGCCTGATTGTACATCTATTGCATGTAAGTATTGGTTTTATGCTGATGTTGCTATTTCAGGAGTGCCTAGAGTTTGCCTGCATAGACATGTTTGTCAGTGTAGCCACTGCATTGCAAGATAAACCAGTTCCACACAAATAAGCTATCATTGACCTTGTGAACTCAGAGATCTTTTTTGCCACTCATGATTTAGCATAAAGCAATGTTGATTTATATACTTTGCAAATAGAATTTTAAGAGATGTCTACATTTTGCTAGTTAGTGTGGGCATATTTATGCATTAATGAGCTTCCCTGAATCATAAAGCATTGTTTGCTATCTTTCCTTATCACTCTTTTTCTTTTAAGAACTGTTATACACTTGCTTTTAATGCAATAATGATAGTCTGAATGTTTTTTTGTTTTTTTTTTAGACTACATTATTTTACAAATACTTTATCATCAGGATTATTACAATTGATTGTGAATATGGTGTGGACATCACTTCGTTTTAGCACTGTATCAAACAAGCACTTAAATTAAAAATTTTTTCTTTTGGTTATAAGATAAATAATTGCGTGAACATTCAATTTTTAACTTCTATAAAAACATAAGAGGAGAACTTAAAGTTACATTTACTGTTCAACATAGTGAAAGTACCTTAAAACTTTATTTTTACTAATTAATCTATGGTTTTATGCTTAAATTTTTCATGTTAGGACGTTAGGAACCCCTTAATAAATTACATATATCTACTGAGGAAAAATAAAACTGGTAAATGTTGAAATAATGTATAGTAGGGGGGTAATCATATAGAAGGTTTTCACCATTTTGTGCAAAAATTTTGAATAGAAGGCTAATATAGACAACCAGTGTTCAGATAGTGAGAATAGGCTTGTATTTCTATTGTGTGTAAGATATGGTTCCCTGAACCACTTTGTCAGGAAGCTGTTTGAATAATAAATCTTGCTATGAAGCTCCATCAAAAATAATTTCTCAATACTAGGACTGATTATTTGATCTGCATTTCAGTTTTACCATTACTTGTGATACATATTATGTAATATTTCTGATATGTTATAAGATTCCAGTATAAATTTATCTTTTTAAACATTTTTCAATAACCTGATTAATATTTAGTTTTAGGTTGAGTTGGCATCTCTGTATGTTGTAATATGCATCTATTTTTGGCTTTATACATATCCATCTTGCATAAGATTTTCATGTGTAGGCAATTGACTGAGCTAGTATTTTGGAGTATTTTGTGACATGAAATAATGACTGACTGTTTAAATTCTTTTAAAAAAAATAACTCTTAGTCTTCAAATGTCTGCTATAATTTTTTTTTTGTTTTTTTTTCCCTTGATTTTGATGCGCCTTCTGTTTTTAGAATTTTGAGTTTTGATTATGTTGTAGACAACATATTCACTATGCATTTAATGATTATTAAAAATTGTTTTTGTTCAGACAATATGAATTTCCCAGCCACAAGAGTGGCTTCCTAGTGTTGGTTGTTTATAACCCCAGACTCTAACACACATGTTAATGGAAGTAAGTTTTCATACACTGGTTCATGGGGAATGCATTCCCATAGTTTGTAGATTTTGCCACTATGTGAAGATGACAAAATTCTTATGTTAATTTTTAAAATAAGTTTCTTCTGAAATTGGTATGTAACTAATAGAAAGTGGAAAATTGATTTACCAACACTAATTTATTAAAACAAAGTTTTATTAACATTTGGTTGAACTGGTTTAATGTTGAAGCAGTTCTTTGCATCTTGTATGGAAATAGCTTTAATGTCTTTTGCATTGCCTTCTACATGGTCTGTTGGGATAGGCCTGTAGATCAGTCAACTTAATGGTTGCTGCATTTTTCATGGGGATTACCATTTTCAATTTCTGATGACTTTGTTGATTTTCTGCAACAACTTTCACAAGTGTAAATGGACTTTCTGATTTTTAGTGTAATGGTCACACATTCTGTTTCCCTGAATATGTATGGCTCTTGACTGGCACACCTGTCATGACAAAAGATACATAAAGTTACTCCTACGTTGCACTGATTGCTATAGAAAAACTTCATAAGTGCTTTGTGATCTATTTGCAGGCATCTCTGAAAGGAAACTGATATATCAGAGGTGATGACACATAGTAAGTGGCATCCCCCTAGTGGAAAAATCTGTAGACTCTAGGAATGTACCCGTGTAAATGCACACTTGCTTTTTTTTAAACGTGTGTTACAATTTGTTTGTTATAAGCAACCAACTGCAGAAAGTAACCTTATGGACAGCCAGCACATTGTTCTTGTTTTCTTTAAATATTAGTTCTGTTTTCCCTTCATAACAATATTTCTGATTTATTTTCTGATCCAAATATAACTGAATAGACTGAAGAGAAAAATGAGAGAACTTTGGGATTAGTAAGCTGATTAAAACATTTTCATTCAGATTTTTGTTTGTTTAAATTTTCAGGTTAAAGTCTTTTTTAAAAATTGTAAATGCTTATTTTTTAAAATTGTTAAATCCAATTATTTAAGTTGAAATATTTTCTGAATAAAAAAAATTAGAATAGATTAAGTTAGGATACAGAAATTGTCAGTTTAGATTTTATGATTACAAGATGAAAACACATCAATGCTAGTTTCTTTTAAAAAAAATACAAATCTGATTTTAATTTGAACAAGAAGCCCTAATCTTTTGCAATTAACATCATTGTTCATGGATTTGAAAATTTTGTGAGACTCATTTTTCAGCTTTATGCCAGTAAATGTAGTTTTCTCTTATTTAAAATATTTCAGACATTTTCTTAAAGCATAAACAAAAGTTAGTTTTTAGTCTGCTGATCATGTAAATAACTAAGATCTTCTGGTTTTGACATTACTTGTGAACGTTGTTGAATACCAACCATGTAATTGTTTTGTACACTAGTAATATACAATTAATGAAATATCCATTGAGTGATTTCTAACAGCTAGAATTGATAATTCAGTAGTTTTCTGAACCACTCAAAATAGTAGTACAAATTTTGTATTGTTTCATAGATATGCAAGTTTTCCAAATTTAACTTTTTAAATTAAGAGGTAAAAGAAATACAAACAAGGTTTGTTTTATATTTATGAAAAAGCTGCTGGAATTGAAGAATGCTAGAACCAAATATGCTAAAATTTACTGTTAGTTTGAGCAAGAGTTCTAATCAAGGTAGGTGTGACTTTAAGTATCACAGATTCATTTGAAGTAAATTGTGTAGCTTTCAAAATGTTTATAAGCAAAATAAAATTGAGATCATTCTTGATTTGGTTGACCTAGAATCAATTACATACATGCACTACTATTAAAACCCTGTGACCAGTTAAAGATTAGTTTCCTTTGGTAACTATGCAAAGTGCACATATGATACAGAAATGATGGAAACTAATCAATAAATTTATGATAGAAGTTTTCATACCATTGGAGTGGCCCTTACATTTACAAAAGGGCCTAATCTTTATTTAATATGAATGTTAGTATTTATTCTGCTAGTAAATTAAACTAGACATTTGCCCAGAAACTAGGTTGGCTAGGCCACTGTTTTTTTCTTATGACATGATGCCATTGTTTACATCAAGAATACCAGTGGCTGCTGGAAAAAGAGAGATTTACTTGGTGATCATTATCAAGATTGTTGTGAGAAGTGTTTTGGTTTGGAATTATAAATTCTGCTACTTTACATCTGCAAAATATTTATTCATTAAGAAACATTCCTAAACAGTTTTTTTATATATATATATATAAGTAAAATGATAGTGTCAATCTAGGAGAAATTAGTTTCACACTTTTTAGCTTGTTCCCCAGCCACTCAGATTATGCTTAGATAGTTGTTGCAGCATAGCTTATCCTTTCAACAGAATAAACACAAGTAGAGCATGTGTAGCACAAACTTTGGAAACAATGGCATAGAACCTTCTATATCTGAAAGCTGCCCTAATCCAGGAATAGTATAGGCTACCATTGGTCTGTTCATGATCCACCAACTTATCATGTTTTTGACACAACTGTTTTAGGGATTATTTTTTGTCGTCTTCATCAGATTAGTACTAAAAAAAATTGTTCTTTGTTTACAAATATTCTTTATCTTGCTGTAATATATTCTAAAGATAATATCTTTTAAATATGGAAATAAATGATAGTGGTAAACTACTGAATATCTCCATTTTAATGAGTAAATAATTATGTGATGCCTAGAAGTTTTCCCACTATAAACTTTATATCATTTTCTCTCTCACTTTTTTGTTCAGATGACGTGTGATAGTGAAAGTCATGGTTTGCATAGTTTGCATTGAAGGTTATACAAGTAAATAGTTTACCATTTAGCACAAAAAACAATATAAGAAAAATTAAAGAATGTGATGGATAATTTACTGGACCTTTATTTGATGATTGAATGCAGATAAATGATTACATTATTATTTTGTATTTCAAAGTAATTGGGTTTAGCTTATACTCGTATTATCTTGGTAAGGACAGTTACTGATTTGTTTTATTATTTCATTATTGACACCCTATGCAAGACTTTTGAAGAAAAGTTTAGCATTTAATTTGCTTGCAAATCTTTTTAGTATTACCTGATTCCTAGTGTTTTCTTTGGACTTTTCTGTAAGTAGGTGAAAAGTTATAATATTTGCAGCCTCATGCCTATTTTTGTAACCAGGCCCTTATAAGTACAGAATGTTGAATTAGATTACCTTTTTTTTTATCAGAATGACTTTAATTTTATTAATATTTAGTTTAAAACAATTAGTTTTAATTTTTAAGAGAAAAAATGGACCACACTTAAATGTTATTTAAAAAGTGGGGGGGGGACTTATAGCAGATTGATCTGAATCTGGTTTATTTTTGCTGATAATTTAGAAAATCTTCCAATTCATTTCTGCAAAAAACTTTCAATTAGCTTCTGATCATTGTCATTTCCAAGCATTTAGTTATCAGATCAATATGGCAAATGAAGGAAAATATAAAATTTCACCAAAATGGAACTGTATTAAAGAAACTTGGTCAAAACCTGTATAGATGTGAAAGCAAGAGGATTAATCTTGAATCTGCCTTTAAAGATCAGCAGACATTTAATGGCTTCGGCAATTGTAAGTTTTTGTAGCATTGTGTTGTGTAAATTGGTAGATATAAATCAGTTTTAACTGCATACACAGCTATTTTAAAACTTTAATTTCTCTATATTTAAAAATTTGTATAGATTGTTTCTGAATGTTAATGTTCAAATGAATATGAAAATTTTTTCAGAATCCTCTACTACTTCCTTTCTTCTAACCAAAATGTTTACTTATTGTAGTGTATAGTCCAGAGCATGAGAAAAAAATTAATATTTTGAGTTAAGAAAAATTGATGCTATTAAGAAAGCTTATTTTTTTCATATAATGTAGTTATTTAACTCATTATTTTATGAAGTTAATGTAGAATATTACTGTATCATAATCATCAATCCATTTAGTGGATGCATATGTGAAGTGATGTTGATGATTATCATCTATTCTTTTTGTCCTTGGCTTGTGAGGAGTTTAATTTTTAATTGGTATTAGTCCATTGTTTGATGTTACATGTTACACAGTCATTGTTTTCTGGGAAACCTTTGTTGTCTTTTTTAAAATTTTTTTACTTGATTAATCCCTGCAAAATGTTTGCCCATATGCCTGATGATCTTGTTGCATGGCTTGATCTTTGCATTTTTCTCTGCTTTCCTATATTGCTTTAAAATTGTATTGCTAATTTCAGGTGGACTCTCTTTATGTTGCAAATTCAAATGTTTAGGATCCATGCTTTTAGATAAATCTTTGTTGTATATACTACTCTTGATTGACATCGTAATTAGAGTTTTTGATATTGAAATAAAATTTGATCTTTGTGTGTTAGTAGTGTTTCTAGTTTTAATTATTTAAAGAAATACTCATGATGACCTTACTAACATTGTTTGATTGTTATGCATTTGTGGATTATAATTTCGATGCAGCGAGAAGTGGATTTATTTTCATCTGAAAATTTCAGACCTGTGGGCATAGACTGGCCATGGAAGAAGTGATGGTTTTTAAAAGGAGTTTTCATGCATGTAGTGGATATGTATTATACTCTGTTATTAAATGAAGAGTAACTTCTGTTGGTAAAATTACAAGGCTAATTACAATTACTGTTCAGAAAAATCTACTTCACTTGTGAAAGTAATGTTAGTACACTAGTTTTGGAAGTTTACATTTACATGTAATTAAATTTTTGAATATTTTATTTTAATTTAATTTTAGATAGGAATATATTTCATAGAAATTTGTATTTAAGCCTTTCAAAATAAAAAAAAAATTTATTGTGTTAAATATAAAGTATATATTCTTTGAGTTGGTAAAATATTTTATTTACCTAGCAACGTTTGTTTATTTGAAAAATGTCCTGCTTTTTTTGGAAAATCAACTTTGTGAAATTTTTAAAAAATAAATTGTGAAAAATAATTTAAATTCTAAGTAATTTTCCTTATGCATAGCATCATTGAATGTTTATACTATTGAATAAGTAAAGAGCACCCATGTTAGCAGCTATTTTACTTTTAAGGAATGGTTTTACATATCGTTAGTATGTTGATCATCTCTCTTGATAAATCAAGAAAATGACTTGACTTTGATTTCCTTGAATTAAATATTAAAAAAATAAATTAAGGTATTTTTAAATTGGTGCCATTAATGAAGTTCTTGTATTGCTCTTTTTGAAGAAAATGTTTAGAATAATATCTAGTTTTATTAAATTTGTATATCCAAAATAAATAAATAAATAAATGTATTTGGGAGAAGATGAAAATGTTTTTGAAAAGGAAAATATCTAGACCAAATTTTTTTTAAGTAACAACAATGTGGTTAAGGCATTGGGCTTGTAGGAAAATCTTCCAGGAAGTCAAGAACATTCGGATCTCAGAGATATAAATCATTGGCTTGTTATTTTGAGATAAAAATTTAAACATTAAAACATCGTAGCATGGTTTTATTATTACAAGATGAGACTACAAAAATTTACAGTACTTCATTTTGATGTAAAATCAATATTAAATCTATAAAGTTCAGCTTTAGTATTGTTTGATCATAAAGTTTATTACAGACACCAACTCAATAATTCTAAAGGGTCCAATCTAAAGCCTGTATCTGCTTGATGCAGTTTGATAATTAGGAGGGACTGCATATATAATACTCAATAAAAAAAAAAGATTTTGTACAGTAGATTTTGTTTCCAAATGGCATTGGTGCATTTCTTTTATGGCAGTGTGGCAGGTTTTTAGGATGAAAAAAGTCTGTAAAAAGGGGGGACTTGTCAGGTTGGTCAACAAATGAAATATTGCACTTTTTTTTTCTTTTTTTTAATCTACAAGCATATGAAATGCAGTTAATCATGTTGGCTTTCACTGGATGTTCAGATATTTTTTGATCTTTTAGACTGTTTATTAAGGGTCTAAAAAAGAATTACACATTGATTAAATATTTCTTACGTTTTTAAGTTAGACGATGAGTATTTTTCAGAGCTAGATTTAGTTTGTAAGTTCATAGTCAGTGATATTGTTCTTATTAGAAATTCACCAATGAAAAATTTTAAATCATTCATTCTTAGCAATATTATGATGCTTTACTCAGCAAATTATCTAGATCATTCTATCATAGGATTTTTAAAGTTTTCAATGTATTTTTTTTAATAAACTTGTGAAAAAATTTCATTTATCATTCCAAGTAAAATTAATACATAGTATTTATATATCTTAGCAAAGACTAAAGTAGTGACCACATATAGTGAAGCTTACTATTTGATTCCAACATCATGAAATCAATATTTGTTTTAGTTGAAATCAAAAGAAATGTTGATTAAATATTACTTATACTATTAAAATATTTAATGTACATTTAAATGAAGAACCTTATTTTGATTATCTTCAAGAAAACTATTGAGATCAACAAGATTTATATTCATGATTATTGACACTAGCCTGATACTAGATTGGCATTTTCCAATAAATGGATGAATGAAGGCTCTGGATAATTGGGCATTGGTACTTGTTGAACTCTGTAGATGATATAGGATTTCCAAAGAATTAAATATTTTAAATTCAAATTCTTATGTCAAACTGAACTTTTAGCTTATTTGTACTAGTAGATAAATGTATCAGTAGAGGGAATAATGAAACATTAAAGAAATTATTAAGTCTGAATATAATTCAAGTAAATCTCAAATTACATTGTTTTTTTCTCTGTAGTTAAAAAATGTAGGTATATAAATATTGTGTAATAAAAATTTAATTTTTGGAAAGGTTCTCATTTTATTATTTTTACTTTATAAATCATAATTTACATCAGTACAGTGTTTATTATCTAAGTCTCATGGTTTTATAAACTATACATTTATTTAACATCTATAATTCATTTGCCATCAATCTCAAGAAGACCAAGCCTTCCATTAGTCCAACCCTGGTGAAGATCCTGTTGCCCTTTTCATTCAGATAACATGGAGCACTTCCAGTATCTGGGAAGCCACCTGTTATTGAAAGCAGATATTGACGCAGAGATTCAGCATTGCCTGCAGTTTGCAGGCATCGCCTTCAGTGGACTGAGGAAGAGAGTCTTCGAAGACTAAGACATCCATGTGCAAACTAAGATCCTACTTTACAACGCAGTCATCCTCCCAATACTCCTGTATGGTTTGGAAACCTGGACCCTGTACAGACGCCACCTGAAAGCCTTGGAGAGGTACCACAAATGATGCCTTCAACAGATTTTTGAATTGAGGACAGACACACCAACATCAACGATCTGGAAGAAGCCAATGTGATGAGCATCGAAGCTTTGGTCATCCGAAACCAAATATATTGGACTGGCCACCTGATGAGAATGCCAGATTTTTGGCTTCCAAAGCAAGTTCTCTTTAGCCAGCTCATCGAAGGATCTCGAACAAGAGGAGAAGTGAAGTGCTTTAAGGATACCTTGAAAGTGAACCTCAAGAAATTCAACATCGACGTAAAAAACTGAGAGACCCTCACTCAGGAGCAGCCCTGCTGGTGGAAGCTCCTGTTTAATGGGTTGGAGCACTTTGAACAGGTGCAGCGACAGGGGAGAATTGGAAAAGAACCCTCAGGAAGGAGCGTGAAAAAGCATGGCTCCAAAGGCCTCGCCTCCCTCCAGGAAACACCTGCTGCATCTGCAGTCAAAGTTGCAGATCCAGAATTGGACTCATTAATCATTCAAGGGTACACCGAAACCTAAATGAACTTGGTAGATGATCATACTCATTCGCAAATGATCACTGATGATGATGCCGACATACTGGAAACAGTTGCATAAAACTTTGAATTACTAATGCCATGAACTTTGTAATTAACATCATGCAGGTGCTGATTTACTCATGTATTATGATAAGAATCCAAAGTATACATGTAACTCAATGACAAATTGATGGTAAGGTAAAAAAAGCAGATCGTACTCATATTGTGATGGACTGGTTAGCATAAAGACTATATAAATATTATTAAGTAACTAAGGAAATATATGAACTGGGGAAAAGTAAAAAAAAAGACAACAGATGTGATTGAACTTAAGTCATATGAAACAATATTCTACCACTCATTTACATTTTAAAAAACCTCTTATGGTATGGACAATAAGTGAAACACCACCATGCATTACATAAAAAGTACTGGTTCATAGCAAATGTTAAATAGTTTAATTTGTCACAAAAACTGTTTCTTATAACATACAAGGGTCGCTCTGTAACTAATGCCTCCTATTTATTTCCATGAAAACTACAACAGATACAGGGAGCACAATAACACTGTTGGATAAAGCAAGTCTTTAGCTACAAAACACTATTTTTCCACATAGTCACCACCAATGGTTACACATTTTTGCCAGTGATGAACAAGAGCCTGCATGCCGCGTTCGTAAAAATCTGCACCAGTGGAAGCAACCCACTTCACAGCTGCAATGACGGCATTGTTGTCAGGAAAATGTTGCCCGCTTAATACATCTTTCATTGGCCCGAACAGATGGAAGTCTGAAGGCGACAAATCCGGACTATATGGTGAGTGTGGTAGGACAGTCCAGCTGAACTTTGCAATGTGCCCCATGGTCTTGAAACTGGTATGGGGCCTGGCATTATCATATTGCAAGAAAACCATTGTCGTCGTCGTCTGGCTTGACTGGAAATTCGGGCTTTCGGCTTGGTCAGCGTTGAAATGTAGCATTCTGAGTTGATGGTTTCTCCAGGTTCCAGGAAATCCAGAAGGATCACGCCTTTCCTATTCCAAAAGACTGTGCACATCACTTTACCTGCTTATGGCTGCGTCTTGAACTTTTTCTTTTGTGGGGAATTCGCATATCACATTCCATGGACTGTCGCTTGCTCGCCGGTGATGATGCAGTCCAGGAAACTGTCACCATCAGCCTCATATTAGTTCAGCAGGTCCTCTCACACTTGCATTCAGTGGTCTTTCTGTGCCTGTGTAAGCATCCATGGGACCCACCTGGCACAAACTTTGCGATATCCCAACGTTGCCAACATCATTTCCAGTGCATTGAAGCCGAGATGCAACTCCACACAAAATTCCCTGGTCTTAATCCACCAATTTGCACTGATGAACTGATTGAGGTGCTCTTCATTTCCTGGGATGGCAGCTGTGCAGGGCTGCCTGGAATGTGGCTTGTCTCTCCCATCGCTGTCGCCACTACTGAAATGTACCACCCACCGCCTCACTGTGCTCACATCCACTGTTTGGTCTCCATAAACGTTCAGCAAGTATCAATGAATGTCAATGGGTGCAATTTTTTCTGCATGGAGGAATTCGATGACACTGCTTCGTACACACATCCATGTCAGACACCATTTTGCCAGACTGTTCTGCTGCATAGCAACCAAATTTACAGGATATTGGCGAGAAGGTTCAAACTCTACTGCCATGACATACAAAACAAAATAGGAGGCATTAGTTTTGGAGCGACCCTCATATCTGTGATTATACACATTAAATATGGTGTTATTACTACTAGTGACATAGATATTAAATGTTACACTTTCATAATTTTTTTGGTATACAGAGAAATAAACATTACTATGTTCAGACAGCACGAGTTGTGTGCACATTAATTTAAACTCAAGTGTAAGCTGTCTTTACTTTTGTTTTTTCATATTTAATTTTAAATAAAATATTAATAATTCTAATAACTTATAACTAGTCAAGGATGAGTACTAAATATAAATAGAGGCTCAGAAAGGTTTAAACTAACACATTAATCATTAAAATCAATCTGTACATAATTTGTGAACTTGTATTATTTTATAGAAATTGATTTTTAGTATTTTTTATATTTTTTAGTAATATTTTTTTTAAAAGGAGAAATATTTGTTATTAATTATTTCTGTAATTGTTTTATATGCTGTATGTAGATAATAACCTTCAATAACAATTTATCCCCATGCTTTTATTGCAATATGTTAGCATGTTGTGGAAAATGGCAAATAAAGAAGACAAGGAAAGGAGTAAAATTCCTTTAATACTTTGCAGACTGATCTTCTATGGTATGAAGATTCCTTGAATCATTGGAATATTTTATCATAGCCTGTTTGAGGCATGTCTGTATGAGAGTTTACTTCAATTCTGTCACATTAGCTGGATGTTCTTAGCTGATGATCAAATGCTCTCACAGGTGATCTATTGGATTCATATCAAGGATTTTAGATACTCAAAGAAGAGTTGAATGCCATGATTCTTCTTTCAGACTCTGGTTACATGATAGGTGTGACATGTAGCATCATTATGAAAAATATGGGAATCAAATCTTACTATGTCTTGTTGGTAAAGAGTAGATGTCTTTAAAATTGCAATGGGTTTGGCAGATTTGATGCTAGATTGTAGTCTATACAATGATTCTCTTCCATAAATGAAAATGGACAAACTTATTCACAATTTTCAGACACAAATTGCTGAAACCTTGACTCTTCAGAGAAAAGTACACACCACTACACAAGGGACTTGTGCCAGACATATCCTCTGAACAGATCTGGAGTATCTTATTCCTATTGGATAGGGGTTTCTTACATGCCACAAAATCTCTATAGCCAAGTCAGTAGGGATGCCAGTGAACACTCTTTGGCTCATTTCTTTTGCATGTCAGCAAGAGAATTTTGATGTTGATTACATGCATACATGGTGAATAGTGGCATGTTCTTGTTATGATGCCAGGTCACTTCGCCACAGCATTTACCTCTGTAAATTTTGTGATAATATAGGCCACAAATACATGAGTAATCTTTGATAATCTGTTGTTGGCTCTGGCCACACTGAATGGTCTATAACATGACCTGGAGTAAGTAAAGATATATTCTGAAATCTGCCTGTTTTTGCCATGGTAACAGTGCATGCTGGTTGTCTTTCCATTTAGATGTTCAGTATATGCATTATCACACCTGAAATATTGTGACTTTTGATCAAATATATTTATGTATGGGATTGCACTGTATTTTATAAGATAGTTTTCAGTACAGTGAAAGTGGAACTTATTTTTATGTACTTGTGTCAAATAATTTGAAGAGGAAGTTTATCAGGGTTAAAATTAACTGGATTTATTAATTATCACCAGAAACCAAATTTATTGTTGGTTTCAATCAATTTGTTATGTTAATGCACTATGTACTATGCAGGACCATTTAATGAAGTTATTGCTCTAGTTTGTTTTCAAAAACAGTCAAAACAAATGTTGATTAAGTTCTGTTGTTCTGTGTCCAATTAAATTTTTACTGGTTTTCTTGTGAGATTGCCCTGTAATAAATGTATGGGCTATCCTACATTTATCACGAGATGTTTGTGAATCTTAATCATAAGGATTCAACAAAAAGGGACTTTAATAATCTTTTTTTTTTTTAATGATTCTTGAAAAATTCCACAAAAGTATGTCATTTTTTTCTTCTCAAGACATCAACTTTCAAAATTCATCACTGACAAATTTCTTAATTTCTTATGCATTTCTGAGAAATCAGAATGATTCATGTATTTCAAAATTGGTGACTTTCAAACTACTTATGAACTTTACATTAACAATTTTGTTCTCATTTATTGTGTTGCAGCCTACAGTTTAGATTTTATATTAAGTCTATTTATATGATAAATGTTTTAACTGTTTATTGTATTTGTGATTTCAGATAGACAGACAGATAATACTATTAAATCTAGGCCATCTTTTTAAAATAAAGTTTACTGATTGGAATAAATTCTTAAATTTTTTTTTATAGTTCTCAAACCCACCATTTTTTTTTTTCCTTCATTTCATTAATGAGCCTATTTATTGTTTCTATATGATCTAGAATATTTGGTGAACTAAGTAATTGGTTTTTATAATAAATGATTTGGTATTTTTATTTATCAAATTTTTATTTTTGTTTTGCTAAACAATAAAATCACCTTAATTTATTATGTACATTTATTTATTTTTTTTTTTATGTTTCTCTGCCCAAAAATGTTCTTATGCATCATTCAGTTTTAATCAGTTACTGATTCAATGGAATTATAAAAATCAACAGATATAATAACAAATTCAAACTGATTTAAGTAAATAAGTACAGTGGACCAACCTTCGTTATACATGGGGATTGTGTGGGTCCTGAGAATCGTCACATAAAACAGTAAACTTATAATGTATAATAATATGGGCTGTATCAGTTTTGCCAGCTTCATGTGCCCACTCATTGGAGAAGAGGTGGCATCAGACCAACATCGCTTGTGGTCCCATGCCTGCTGGATTGTAACTTCCTTTTAGCTTCTTCTTATGGCATAACATGCATATATAATCTCCTGTTGTGAAATTATTTTTGCCCTAGCCCTTTCCTTTACAAGTCTGCTTGATATTGTGCACCTCCAATACCTGTCTGAATGCATTCTGACCAATTTGATCACTTGTATTGTTATACATTACCATTATTCATATTGCTTATCGTAAATAAAGGCTCTGCAGAAGGTAATTTCTTTCTGTTCTGAACCTCTTTCTGCCTTACGTCCTCAAGATGTAACACTGGGCATCTGCAGATGCTGCTCATGATACTGAAATAAAACCTTGGATATGTGAAAATGTGGATAATGAAAGTGTATATAACAAGGGTCAACTGTAAATTATGTATAAGAAGCTTTGTACAACAGTACTGTCAAAAAAATTCTTGAAAATTGGGACTGTTGTCAGATTACTTCTAGTGAAACATGTTCTACACTTTGTAATCTGAGTCACAAAAAGATTATGAGCATATCTCATCTGTTATGAACATGCTGTTTCACAAATTGAGCATTAGGGTGGAATTGTGTTAAAACATTAAAAATAAAGTAATGTTATAGGGACAGCCATATTCCAGTGGTTAGGCCACAGGTGTACCAAGGTTGAGAGCCTAAGTTCATTGCCTTGGTTCAGTTTGGTCTTCTCCCTGGAATGCTTGTTTGCTTGCTCATCTTCACCAACTAGGCATGTGGGTTTCCTCCAATATCTAGAAATGACAAGTTTTAGTAGGTATTTCCATGCTGGGCTTTCATGCTACAAGATAATGCTTTCTAGCAGTTAACCACATCACTACTGTCTCTCCACTGAAAAGCTTCCAGAGTAATGATGGTAATAGAAAAAAAAAATTATATATATAATTATTCTGGGCATTGAGCAAATCATACAGCACAGCATCATTCTTTATGCTAATGAAATAGTTCTGTACTTATGTTATCATGATACACAGTTGTGCAAACAAAAATATAAATTTTAAAATTTGTTAATTATTTGATATTTTAGTTAAATGTTGGTTATTTAAAAATGCAAACTAAATTACTATTACTCTTACATCTTTTATTTATTTATTTTTGTTGGCATATGTTTATAATTTCACATGTTAAAGAAAGTTTTGAAGGCCTGGCCAGTCTATGCAAGCACTATTAAAACAATATCCATTATTCACCAAAGAATACATTGGTGAAACAGAATCCAACAAAACCAGATGAGAAGAGCAGAGAGATCAGCTAGCTAGTCCTTGACAACCAAAAAAAGTTTTCATCAAATAATGCTTAGTCAGTTTAACACCATGTCAAGTGGACAAAGCGCCACACATCCAAACATCTCTAGAACCAATTTCTTGTTGTTGTGGTCTTATTTCCTGTTTAGTCCAACTGATCAGAACCTGGAACACTAGCCAGGCAGGAAAGATTAAGTGTTTGACACCAGAAATTGTGACCAGTATGAAAGTGTTCAGTGTGCTCAGACTTAGGTTGACCTAACAAACTTCTATATAAAAAAAATAATACTCTGTGAATGCATTATCATAGAAATTTGTGTGCTTGTTTGTTAAAAGTAATTTTATCTGTGATGTGATTTTCCCATTGTAAAATTGATAATAAACAGAATATTTCTTTTGGGGGGGGAAACAAAATTTTCCTTCCCTTACCAAAAGAAAAAAAAATACATTTTTGTTTGTTTGAAATAATCAGTGCAATTAAGATTTTTAAATAAGGCATTTTAAGATTTTTATTTGTTTTTTAAAATTAATGATAAGGAGAACTGTACAAGCAGCAACAACTAAATAGAGGTAGAAACAGCAAATATGATTTAGTACACTTCTTAAGATAACATATTTTTCATACATGTCAAAATTGGCGCATTGCAAATCTGGAGATTTCCACCTGATGCAAAGTATGAGTTGTGAAGTGTACTTCCTTCTATGACTTTCTTGGGGAGGATAGGGTAGAGTGCAGGAACGAATTTTTAATTTTAGTCTAAAATTAAGCATTCTATAGCATTTATAGCAATGACTTGTACTATAAACCTACTTATGAATTATATTATAAAATATAAAATTAGCACAAAAATCACCAAAAGACACAGAAGAAAACTTCCTGCTTGCTATGTGCTTTTACTATCATTACTTCCTCTACAACCTGAAAAAATTTTGGCTTCACAACACATCTTCATATATCCTGCTCCTTCACCAATTATGGTAAGGAACAAAACAACTTTTGTTCTTTTTTCTTTGAACTTACAAGCATCCTTCTACATATGATTAGGGTTTATTTTTTCTTGCTTAAATAGATGTTTCATGAATGTTGTCATGCTGGACACTTTTAATTTATTCTGATAATACATTTGTGATTAAGAGGTCATGAATTGAATTTTGGTCACTGTGATTCTAAATTATGGGAATTGATTGTTGTCATGTTTAAGTTAAAAGCAACTGATTAAAAATAAATAAATATACTTATATCAGGAGATTTGATATAAATTTGGTTCAGTCAGAAGGAAGAGTTCAATAATGTATGGAGATTGGCCTTCCCAATCTGGCAGATAATGTATAAATTTTCCTTCACTGAAGCCTTATTGCAATAAATTTACTTTTTTTTCTTTGTGGCTAAATATGGAAAATTAACATGAAGACAGACATGCACCACATGCACCCACTTTACAGAATTGTATTTTTGTGCATCTGTGTACTACTATAAGTAACCTACTTTTACTGTTGTTTTTTTTTAAACTAGGATTCCCTTTTGAAATTATTTATGTATCTTATTGAATTGGAATACCCTATGTATTTACATAGATGAACTATCACAGAAAGAAAAGAAGAAACTATCAATCACTAGATATTGTTATGAATTGATAGCATTGGGTATCTTCCACAAGCATTAGTTTATTGAGAAACTAACTTATACAATCTTTAGACAATAAAATGAAGCTGTAGCTTATTGAAAAGTTATTGGTAATAATAATTTTAGGTTTTGTACAAATAATTTTTAACAGAAGCAATGCCATGTCTTGTAGCTTCTTCGAGGCAATTTCAGAAAGTTAGATCATAAATGCTTTCATGTTTAACTTTCATATCACAGATTAATTGGGGAAATTTTTAAGAGGAAAATTTAAAAAAAAACTAGAGAATACTGAAACCTTTATTGTCCTATTATGATGAAAATAGTATGTTTTAGAAATTGTCTTACTTTTTCTTACAAAACATTATTTGTTTGTCTAACATTGGTAATCCAAAAACGTCTGGATAATTTGGATGCATAGCTTCAAAACTGTCATTACTGTAAGTTCACATGTTGTTATGCTCTTTGCAAGCTTGGAAACTGGTGTCATCTTTTATAAATTATTTAGAAGAGAAAAGATATTTGATATTCTCATTTGTGTGTGGCCAGAAAATTCATCAGAGATCATAGAGTATCTATAAGATTATTGAATAGGCTATGGTAAGAATATACACATCCTTTTAATTTACTGTTTCATTTGAGATCACTGATGACAGAAGGTAGATGGTATGCCATTTTTGTTTAAGAAAAATATTTTTGTTTAGCTGATTAAATCAATAGTGAATGTAAGTAAACATCTTTGTTGCTAGTATTATCTCTTTACTGAGATATTTGGTCTTAAGACATCTATATGTAAAGTAAATAAATAATAAGACACATTAACAATAGCAGTGACTATGGAACATTTTTTTAATTATTATATGAAGCACTGTATGCAGTCCAAAACCAATTAAAACTGTGTTAATACATTATGTAAATTAAAAAAAAAAAACTCACTATATAAAATACCTAGTTTAACACAATACAAAATATTAGAAAAGACGTAGTTAAAAAATTTTTTTAAAGTTGAATACAACTATAATCCTTAATATGAACTTTGGAATTGCATTCTTTTGAAAATAAAGGGAAGAGATGAAAAGGTGGTTGGAGGTTGGATAGGGTGGATGTACCTGCCAACCCATACAATTTAATGTAATTATCTAGGTTTTTTTGTGTTTTTTTTTTCATTTTATGCCTGTACAAATTGTTGTTGTTATGATTTTATGCAAAATTCTGGAATATTTTCACAGACTCAATAGTTTTCGGAAATAATGCATTGTTCTCTGCTTTGCATCTTGATCTTACAAGCACTTAAATAGTCGTTTTAAAAAAGCATGTAAAGATTGTAAACAGATGGGGGGAGGGCATTTTAATGAGTAATTATGCTATTTTGTGTATAATCTTGTGTATTTTGGTGTTTTAGTGTATTCTAGTTTTTCTATGCACCCAGTAGTAAGCTTCTAGAATGCACTGATCATTAGGGAAGAATGGCTGAAAAATGTGGTTCTGCTTCATCCCAAATGACTCCAACAAAGAAAGAAAAAGTTTATAGGGAGCAGAATGTTTAGGCAAGAGTATTCAGAGAAGTTAAATGATATTGTATCATCCCCAAATGGTATAAATTATGCAAGATGTACAATTTGCATTTGTGATTATTATTTTTTATTTCTCACAGAAGTGAGATAACATTTTAAAAACATTTAGCACTTTTAAACACCAGCAAAATTATTTGAGTACCTCTGGAACTAATAAACTGGACTTCTGTTTTTGTAAAACCCAAGACCAAATCAGAAAATGATGTGATCAGAGCAGAATGTTTACTCACTTTCTTCATTGCGGAAAAATACAGTTGCTCTGTAACTATAACCACTGCAGTAGTTAAAAAAATGGCCAGCAGTGCAACTGAAAGAATTATGAGTAACATTAAACTAGGGCTTTCAACTTATCCATTGATGGCAGTAATGTCGCTGACAGTAGATTGCACCCTATTCAGAAAACTGGACAGATTTTAGAGGATCAATGTCAGGCTTCATTTTACAGTCAGTTCTGATAAGGAAGATGGAGATGGAACGAAACCCATGTTTCTCTCAAAAATTTACAGATGACTTCCCAAAACATCCAAGAGTACTACTTACAGGGCTCTTAATCAGTAGTACACTGCATTTAGTAAATATTATTAATTAAAATATCATTAGTAGTGAAACAGTTTTTTAAACCATCTCATTACAAACATCAAGATCACCATACTATCAATGCTGATTTTTTTTTTCTGACAACTTGAGATGTCTGCTTGTTAACTTCTTTACTATCTAGTAATTTTTTATTAGCGATTTTTAAGAAAAGAAAACACAAATCAAATAGGCACAGTATTTAGAGTCATGAAGGAAAGAAAGGACAAGTGACAGCAGTGATGACAAGCTTTGCAATAATCCATCAACAGGGTTTACTACAGTATATTTACCCAAAAATGACAAATAGATAATTTTATGGTCATGCTTATAGTATGAATTAGAGTGCTACAGGCTCAAAAGAAATGGCATCAGATATATTTTTAGTGTGGTTTATGGTAACCAAAGCTATGTTTTGCATATGTATCTTTTTTTTTTTTTTTTGTGACCAACAAAATAACTGCATCAGCTAGCAACTTTATGGACTACTATCAGCTTACTGCTGTTTGACTTTTAACATGGTAAGAGGTCAGCAGCAGCTTCATTACTTTTAAAGAAGTAATTTAGTCAAGTTAATTTTTTTATGTATATATTGCTCAGATCTCTCTCAGTACTGTGGGAATCTTTCTGATGCTAAACATTGATTTAAGACTTTATTTTAGGATATTTTAAAGGATCAGTTTGACTTGCTTGACCTTCCAAAAGTGGAGTTTAAACTCAAATGTTGGTCACTGTTGAAGTAATTTATTTATATTTAAATATCAAATACTTTTGGAAAAAAATCCTTAAGATTGTGAATTGCATGAATAAATTGTACAAGAAACAATCTTTCTGTAGAGCTTTGCATGTATAAACATCATCTAACCTCATTTGTGCTAGGCTGGGAATGTGAATTTGTAAACTCTGCCTGCTGAATTAGCACATGTATGAAGTTGTCACGTAATTATACTGGTCATGCATTAGTATGTTTCTCATACGTTGCTGACTGCAGTCAGTCAGTCAAACATGTTTTGGAAATGTATTGTTTTTATATTTGTAGCAGAAGTAGGCGTAGTTCTACTTTTATTTCTCAAAAAAAAAACAACAAACGTATGTTATTTTTTTGAAAGCTTATACTATATTACTAAAGGGAAAACTGATTATGTATTTATTTAGAAAATATTTCATATTGCAGTGGTTAATTTTAATGTCACTTGAGAACTTTTTTTTTTCTTTCAAAACTCTAGGTCTGAGTAGACTGAAAAGGCCTGATAGTTTTTATTTAAATGCAGCTGTTTCATAGAAATTGTTTTTATCGTTTGTTTTTTTTTTTAAATTCTGCATAGGAAATTAATCATAATCTAACCGCATAGCTTGTGTTAGCTTGATGGTGCACCAGCACGACCCAGGTGATTTGCTTTATTTTGAAACAATATGCATCGCTACTCAAGAATCTTGCATTGAATTTGTTCAGGTCAGAGATGGGTCTTTTTAATTCACCTGGCATGAACTAGCAGAATCTTTAACAAGGACAATTTGTCAGTCTCAAACGGTGGGATATATTTTGATATTTATTAAATTACATTGAAAATATAACATCAAATTGTGGTGTGAAGTCTTTATTCACTATTCATTTTGATAGAATTTTGCACATTAGTTGAGATTAATGTAAGTTAAGAAACTCGTGCTACTTAATTTTCAATCTAGGGTATGTAACTTGCACTGTATATGAAATCCGCTAAACTATAATAACCCATTGCTATTGAGCTGCTGGAAGTCTCTCAAGCTAACAATAGCTTGCTGGAAGATTATTTCGAAATGTATCTACTAGTTGCATTGAGGTATGTTATTATATGAGGAGGAGAATTAGATCTAAATATGATCCTATCAAAAATTTAGCAGAGTTCTTTGGAAATCTTGGAGCAGTATCAGAAGGTCAAACTGAATAATTGAATATGAACACACACACACACACACACAAACCCAAGACACTCAAACTTGCATATTTTATGAAAATTGCTATTAGTACTTTTAGTTTTTATTTTTATGGTCATTTCGTAGATTTTTTAACTATTACATTTGTAATTGATACACATTTTGAATAGCTCCAAAATAACAGGACTTTGCATTTTTTGAAAAAAACCCAGCTTCTGCTCCAAGTAAATCAGGCTGATGTTGTGTTTTTAAAGTATTATTTACTAATTTCATTGTCATTTTATTAGGCTTTGAGATTTAAAAAAAACAGAGAGATCCAAAAGAAGTTTATAGTGGTTTTTTTATCAAATAATTTTGAGAAAGATTGGCTTTTTTGTTTTTTGTAGTAATTTCTTTTACTCTTTAAGGAAATGCTTTATTATTGAAGATTTTTTATGAAAATAATTTTCAGGTACTTTTAGATTTTTTTTACTTTGTATATTCTATTTTTGTGCCACCTTATTGTTGAGATCTTTTCCGTTATAATGTTAAAATAAAAGAAAAGGTTTATTACAATCTATAAGACAGTATTATATTACTACTAAAAATATTTTTACCAGAGTGATTTTATATCCAAGTAACTGGATCGCTGCACTGATTGTGTTGTATGTACTTTTCACTGAAATTAAAAATACCAAAAAAAAATGTTGTCACTTTTAGTAATTACATTTTTTAAAATAACTTTGGTAATGAAGTTATAACAAACCAATCTAGCATAAATGTGTATTATGTGCCTTAAAGCATGGTTGGTGATTATCTAGAAAATCCAAATAGTCTTATGAAATATTGAAAGATTCAAAAAGATTATTTAGAGAAGTAGATCAAATCAATGCATCAGTTGTTCAGGGTTAGTACTAAACTTTAAAAAAAAAAAAAGAAATTATGGTATGTTACAGTAGAGAAGAGAGGTCCAGTTTAATCAATTACGAAACCTGTTTTGACTAAAACTTTATTAAATAATTCTACCTCTGTTTAAAAGAAAAAAAGGGGGGATTTTTCTAAGTTTTTTTTTTTATTTTGCTGGAAGCTGTATCTTTCACATCTATTGAGTTTCTTTAAAGGTTTCTCAAAAGTAATTCTAATTTTATGGGGCATGACATTTAAAAATGAAAAGTATTGAAATAATCATTCCTGTGTATGTATATGTATTGAGAATCCAACCAGCGGCTGCATTCATATCTTTACTTTGACCAGATTCTTAGCACTCAGATTCACTGAATACTGACTTTTAAAAATATTCCTTTAAATTACAGTTTCATTGACTTTTTAAAATTTTTTTAGGATTATGATGTACATTTGCTTGCTATCTTTATTTTTCTCTTTATTTATCCATTTTGTTTGTGGGCAAAGATATGGATAAATATTTACTTCGAATAGGTAATGTAGATTTTTTTTTTTTTTTCATGATAGCTGGGTAACTCATGCATCAATCAGTACTTTGGTTGATGTTTTGAAACTAGAAAATTATAAATAAACCATAGTTCACTTGCTCAGCTAATATTGGTTTTGTGCTTGAGCATTGTTTCCATGTGTCAAGACATGCTGTATTAATTTATTGGAACATCAGCACCTAAAACAACACACAGCTATTGTTCATGCCAGCCATCCATGCTGAAAAACTGTTATTAGCTGCTGGTAGTAAATTTTAAAAGTCAACATATCTTCAGCAAAATTGTTTTCAGCTCTGCAGATTTTAAAAAAGCAAACTTTTCACAACATGAGTAAATTTTAAGCATTTTTAAATGTAATCATTTTTATTTTTTTAAAACTCAAGAAATAGCATATAATTAGTTCACAACATCATTTCATTTATTTGCATTATACCGTATTTCATTGAATAGGGCGGCGCCGCCTTATTTTTTCAATCTCCTCAAAATGTCTCAAAAACTGCCAACCTATTCAAAGGTGCCGCCGTATATTTTCAATCTCCTCTCAAATCAAATTTTGCTCATTTATTGTGGTTTAGCATCGGGACAGAATAGACACATTACGGTAGCACAACTATCTCCTCCAAATCACTCTCTTCGTTTTCTTCTTTCTCGTCGTAGGCTAGAGTCTCGCTCGTCATCGCCCTTTCTTTCAGCAGCTGAAATCCAGCCTGGCACTCGCCATCACTACTGAAGACGTGAATGAAATTGTCCTCACTGCCATCGACAATGTTGGTAATGCCACAAACTTTGAATGATTTTGCAATCATTTCTTCGTCCAGATTGTCCCAGGCGCCCGCATGTTGCCCGCTGGTGTGTAGCTCTTCTCAGCAGTGGTCATCCAATCCTCGTACATGTCGTGAATTCGCTTCTTGAATGGTGCATTCCAACACACATCCGGTGCCTGAACAAACTTTGTGCAGCCGCTCGGGACGACTACGGCGTCCACTTTCTTCTTCCGCAGGTCCACCTTTGTTTCTTCAGTGAGATGGCATTTGAACGCGTCCCAAACCAACAGTTTTCGACGGAAAGAAAGTCCGCCGAAAACTTTCTGGAGGAATTGCAACGTCAAATCCTGGTTCATCCAGTTGCTGCCACACCAGCAGAGGTGCAGCCGGCTCGAAAAACGCTTCAGAATGTCCGGAATTGGGTGCTTTCGTGGCAGCAGAATGAATGGCTTCACTTTGGCTCCGTTCGCTCGGGCACAAAGCAGCACAGTGACGCGCATCTTCTCGTGGCCAGTGCTCAAAACGGTGACACTGCGCGATCCCTTTTTCGCCACTGTCTTTATCCCAGTGGGGTCCAACCACACCGCCGTCTCATCAGCTGCGTATATGTCTGCAAAGTTGTAGTTTTCCTTCTGCCACAGTTGGCGAATGTAAAGAACAAACGACACCAGTTTGTCCATGTACTTGACGGGCGTCTTCTGGGCGGTGGTGGTTGGAACGCGCAGGCTCAACTCGTAACGGGACATAAAGTTGTCTAGCCAACCTTCAGTTGCTTTGAATGGCTTTCCATCAAACGCCAAGTTTTTACCAAGTTCCTGGGCTTTCAAGTGGATCAAACGTTGCGAAATCTGCTGCTTCTTTTCAAGGCAGACTTCTATCCATTCGTAAAGTTCAGCTTCCATGTTTGCACTGAGTGGCTTTCTCCCGCCGCCTGCGAGACGTTGTTTCTTCGCCGCTGATGGTCCCTCCTCATCGATTGTCGCGCGCAGCTCGTTCTCCTGCCGCCTCCAATCTTGCACACTGCTCCGCGATACTCCAAAGCGTCTTGCTGCGGCAGAAACGGTGCTTGTTTTGGCAAATTCGATAGCTTCCAGCTTTGTTTTCAGACTGTGCCCTTGCAGCTTCCGCTTAGAAGAGGATGAAGACGATTCAGCAGCAGAAACTTCCGTTGTTTGCTCAGATTCATGATCTTCTTCCATGTTTCTACTCAATTCTAAAAAATTGAGGGATATAGACTAAGTCACGGCATACAGAGTACGTAGCAAAGTATGGATTGTACCTACTGTGGCGACTTTCAAAACCACTAACTAACTATATTAATTGCAACTGCCCGCAATATCGTTCTGTCTGCAGGTATCATACCGGGCATTAAATACTCTTAAGTCGTTCCAAAGAGCATCCCGTTGCTTAAACTTTCAACTAATCAGGAGGTTCCACGTGACTTGGCATATTGCCATTATTGATTATGCGCTCTATAAATACATAAGTTTTATTCATGAAAAGGAAGATTGTTTTCATCGTTATTCTGTTTTTCTTGTTCTACGTGCAGACTAATTGTGTTCCGGCGTAAAGTACCTTTATTTCATTCAGTCGTTTTGTGGCAATAAAAGAAGTAAACAAGCTCCGCAATCGGTGTCAAACAGATTAGAAGCGCCACACCTGGTGCCAGAGATACACAAACGCCACACTACTACATTCAAACACTTTAGAAGAAAACAACAACAAAGTTAGTGAAAAGAGACACGTTCACACCGCCACGCACTGCCTTTAAAAACACTTGTAATGAATTGAATAACCCGGCATGCCGCCCAAATCAGAGGTGCCGCCTTATTATTTCAATGCCCCTTCACCCTGCCGCCCTGTTCAAAGGTGCAGCGGTATTCAAGAGTGCCGCCCTGATCAATGAAATACAGTACTAGGGTTGTTCAGATGAAAGCATTGTCATAATGGTATCCAGCCACGCTTCATTTGAACATCTCTGTTTTGATGCACTGTAATAAATTTTTAAGTATTCTCTCTTTTTTATTTATTTAAAAAAATTTTTTTAGGCAAGATCGGACTATGTCTAAGAACAATTACATATTGAGTGATAATATTGTATTAAGTAAGCTGTTAGTACATTTTCAGCTAACAGCATAATTAAACTTTCTTTTAATTTTGAATTTATATTTCAGGCCTGATGATGTAATCGGTTGATGCTCAGATATTATTTAGAGAAATATTGAAATCTAAACTGAATGTAACATGCCACTTTTTGTGCTGATCACCTGTACAACATGCAGTTTTGATTAGAAACCTAACTTAAAGCAGAAATGCATGAAATTCTCTTTGGGAACATTTCCTTAAATTATAACTAAATTATAAAGATAAAATAAATGGCAGCATATTGCTGCAACATTTTTTCTTTGCTATGAAAATAACAATTTCATCTCTTTTGATAGCTTTGTTCCTTTTTAAATCTGAAATTCTCTTTATTTTTGGTGAAAATGATTTTAAATTTGAGTTAAGAGTTTTAACAGTTGTTGCTAGTGGCTGATGAGCCAGATGAATCTAGTGCACCATGGCCTGAACAATATGTTTATCCTAAGAATATGTCTATGTACAGATGAGAAAAAATGGTTGAGATTTCATATAAATCAGTTGTCAAATTTGTTAGGAAGATTGAGACACTTCAGATTTCAAATGCTCAAAAAAATGTCATCTCTCCATTGTGATTGTTGTCCTCAGATGTTTTTCTTTAGAATTTTTAATGTTTCTAGCTATTTAATCTTTTTATTAAAAAATGTACTGAATTTTCAAAGTCGTCATTAACAGTATTGTAAATTACAAGAAAAAACAAACAGAGTTTGTTTTACAATATCATTTAAAAATTTGTAAATGAAACTTCATATCTTACAAGCCACCTAAAACTGATTGATTAATTGATTTCTTGGAAATGTTATGTCACTCTCAAAAGATCAAAAGACATGATCTATACATATTGAAACTTCAAGGAAAACATTTTGCACAATGGTTTTAATCTATTATAACATAGTTAAAATTAACTATGATGATTTTGCTTTGTTTGGATATTACATTACTTTTTATCAATCATAGTTAGACTGAAGTTATACCAAGGCTAGTCAGTTCATTATTACCTTTTAAAGTTTTGAGGGAAGGCTAGAGTATGTTAGGCATAGAGTTCTGGTCATAGAGTGCCACGTTGGTTCAGATACCATACATTTTTTTTGTTTTGATATTTGCAAGGCATATGCAGATTTATCTATACTATAGTTTCTGCATTTTTTAAAATTTCATGGTGTGGCATGCAATCAATATGAGATGTTTTCTATTAATAATAAAATATGTTAAATTTAGACTTGCTAAGGAAAATATACATAGATAAAAGCAGAATTATTCTTTTAAGGTAACTATGCTGAATCTACACTTTCATATTTAATGGAAAAAAATTAATAGTTATCAGAGCTTTGAAAGAACAAGGAAAAAGACCAAAATGAGGAGTTAAAAGTTATATTTCAGTTTATATTAAACAAGTTATCAAATCTCTTTAGAAAAGAGTCAAATTTATATTATATTCAGTAGTTACCAGAGATATATTAAGAAGTCAAATAGAAATGTTCAAATGAACTAGCAGCCAAAATAATAATGAGAGTATAAATTCGTTTCAACTTGAGTATTGTATTTGGGATTACGTAGATGTTAATAGTATATTTTAAAGAAAAGAAATTATAAATAACAGTAGAGGTGTAAAAGCATTTTGTTGTAGATAGCTTTTAGATGATAAATTGACAAAATTCCATAATTCTTAGTCTAAAATTAGTAGATCTGGGAAAAAGTATTATACCATTCAAGTGGAATATGGCCTGCATATATACGTAGTATGGTTCAATTAGGCCAAATTTTCACACCCAAAAAGATTGAATTTCAAGGTAGAAATAAAGGTTTTAGGATAAATTATAGGCACTTTATAGTTAAAATAAATTAATACTCTCCAACCTTGGTGCTGAGTAAATTTTGACAGAAATGTAAATTATTAGTTTTCCATTTGTATGTTTTAAAATTATAAATGAAATTCAAATTATCTTGAAGCTGGATCTCTCTCTTTTTAAAATATTGTTAAATAGCCAATCACTTAAGTGTAAATCACCATTCTAGTATGTATTTGTTTCAGAAAGAGAGAACTTTTATGTCGTCTTTAAATAATTTTTAAAAAAGTTTTAGTAATTTAGTGTTTGCAGTGATTTCTATTTTGTTAAACTTTAGGAACCAAAATGCTGGATCCCAGAACAGTCCATTGCCATAGAAAACAAACAGGAGCTGAGGGAAGTAGCTATTAGGGTTTTAGTATTTTATATTTGCATGTATGTTTGTAAATGTTTAGTTTCCTGTCGTAAGTATGTGTATATTGTGAGAAAACATTTTATTGGCCAGTATTCTGTCATAAATTGAATTGCATATGATATAATTTTACTCTACCAGTCAGACTACAGCATTTTATCTTCACAGAAATGTTAATTTGGAATTTATTTACAAAGCTTCACAGACTTAAGACTATGGTTGGTAATTGAAAGAGTTAATAAGCTGTATGTAAAATTGTTTACATTGAAACAATACCAAGTCTGAATAACAATTATTTTATTTTATTTATTTTTTACTGATATCTTTACTAGTAATCAGAACTGCTTTGTTGTAATCAGTCAAATATAACATCAACAGAATAAAATCCTTTTCTCTAGTAACTGATTGCATTAATAAACCAATATTTTTATGGTGACTTGAACTACTACATTAAATATTTAGGAGTTCGTGAACCAATTTACTCATAATAAAATTGAATGAACAGTAAGTAAATTATATTTCATTAAAAAATATTTTATTAAAGTATATTGGGAAATTTTAAATTATGTATATATATATATAAGAGAGAGATTTTTGCTAATGATAACTTTTGTGCCAAACAATTTTGTATATGTCTCAAAATTAAATTTTTCTTGAATGTATTTGCACACAACTACCAGTAAATACATAAAATTAATCTGTCATATTGTTCTTCATAATTATGGTTATACTATTGTTCTTTTGATTGGGAGGATGCTAATCATGTAGTAAATATGGTTAGTCAGAATAAATGTTTTCTTTATTTCTAATTAAATCTCATTCTAAAACTTATCTTTATTTTGGGTCTTGAATAAGTCTTAAAATAATTTTTTGGGGGCTTTTTTTTGGGATACTACCCTGAATGTTATCTACAGACTTCATAACTGACAGCTTGTGATGTTGGCTCATTTGGTCTGAATACAGTAATAATTGAGTATATTGCACTTTGCTCTCCTACGCAGTTTTACATGCATTTATTTTCTGTAACACGATAGATTTGCTTTGGTGAATGTATGGTTCAGTCACATCAACCATCCTGACTAAAAAAAAGTTACGTTATTAAAACACCTGAAAGAGAGAGAAAAAAAGCATTATTTAATACAGTTACTATAAAAATAAAATTGATTAGAATACTAAGCCTTGCTCAAGTTCATGATTCAGATACCTGATATCTGAAAATTTAATAGTTACTAAGGATATTCAAATAAAACCTGGCTGAAATAGCATTACCACAACAGGTCATTCCTTCATATGAAATTTACTGTACGTCATTAAACAACTTTCAGTTTCTAAGATTCATTTCACTGGTCCCTTTTTATGGTTTTTGCTTGATTCAAAAAGAAAAGGATTAATTTAGTGGTAGGTTAATATGATCTTTGGAATATACCTGCAAAGGAAGTTACTCTACAGTAACTTTGAATTTCACAGCAGTAGTTACTAAAATTCAGACTCTGTTCTCAATACAATTATGCTGCCCTAGCTTAATTAACTTTGAAATCCTCATACTCCACTCTGCCTCTTTTAATGACTTTTCTGCTTGAAATGTCATTAAAAGATGTTTTTTTCTTTCTCTTTTTATCCCTCTAGTACAAATTTAATGACAGTGAAAGAAAAGTAGAGAGTGACTGACTATTTATAACAACACAATTTCTATAATCGTAAGAAAAGAGTGGAAACGACACTAAAGTTACATCTTGGTTGATTACTGTTACTTAAAGAAAAAAAAAATTTTTTTTACCAATCCACATGGTATTCTTTGTCACATAATGTTAGTTTCATTTTTAATTCAGTGACAAAGACACAAACATTTGCAGGAATCAAAACAAAAATTTAGAAAGTATACCTTGGACATTAACATTGCCCTCATTAAAGAATGAAACTTATGATACTTAGTTGTTCAATGCCCATACACAGTTTACATTATTGTTATTTATTCCAAATTAGAGATTGCATTAATTAAACATAGGTGTTTTTTTACATACAAATTTCAACCAGCAAATATATATTCTGAACTAAATTTCCAAAATATGCTTAGCATAGCAATATCCATAATCGTTTGAAATTGAATTAAAATTCTGTACTGATGTTGAACTTAATAAATTTTTGCTATTTCTGCAGGGCATGTTAAGAACATGGCAGTTTTTGTACTTTATGAAAGTCACCTTGATTACTTTTATGTAATTAATGGCAGTGCATAATTCATTACAATAAGATAATATGCAACTTTTTGATGCTATGTTATAGTTCAACTTTAATTGCCCTAATTATTTCTAATGCATATACTACAAATGTATGAGGTCTGTTGAAAAAGTATCCGACTTTATTTTTTCCTGTGTGAAATAATAACATTAGGGAGGCAAAAGTGTGCATAGTGGAGCCGCATGCCTTCATGCACATGCGTGGTTTTTGCTGGGCTTGCTGGATGCGTCAGGTGCTGTACTACTTACTCGTCGCATTTTCATTTCGCCTGTGATGACGGAACATGTGGGCAACGATCTTGCATCAATTTTTGCCAAAAGCTTAGCGATACCCAAGTGGAAGCAATTCGCAAAATTCAACAGGCTTTTGGTAACAATGCCATGGGTGTTACCAAAATTAAAGAATGGTACAACAGGTTCAAAGATGGCTGCACATCAGTGGAGAGTGACCAGCGTTCTGGGAAGCCGTCAACAAGCCGCAATGCAGTTTTTATCGAGAAAGTGCAGACCTTGATAATGGAGGATTGTCGTTTGAAGGTGCAGGAAATTGGTGACAAGGTTTGGATCAGTAAAGATTCTGCACATGCAATTTTAAAGGAGGATTTGGGCTTGCGCAGAGTGGCAGCAAAATTTGTGCCCAAGCAGCTTTCTCAGGAACAACAACAACTTCGTCTTGAGGTTATGCAGGACCTGCTGGATAGTGAGTTTCAGAATACCGTGATAACTGAAGATGAGATGTGGGAGTACGGGTACGACCTGGAAACTAAAGCTCAGTCATCACAGTGGAAGTACCCAACGTCGCCAAGGTCCAAAAAAGCATGTCAGGCCCGGAGCAAAACCAAGGTGATGCTGACTGTTTTCTTTGACTAACAAAGCGTTGTGCATCATGAATACGCACCAGAAGGACAAACAGTTAGAAAGGAGTACTATCAGAAAGTCCTCTGATGTCTTCATGATGCAGTTCAGTGCAAGAGACCGGATCTGTGGGCCTTGCAAAATTTGCAGCTGCATCATGACAATGCCCTGGCTTATTCACCAGGCTCCCTACACTTCAGACATGGCTCTCCCAAAAATGAAGTTGCCACTGAAAGCCTCCCACTTTGAGAGCTGAGAGGACATCATGCGGAATGCGATGGCAGAACTGAGAGCCATTCCGGAAGCATTCCAGATGTGCTTCGAGCAGTGGAAGGATTATGGGGCTAAGTGTGTGGAGGCACAAGGGGTCTACTTCGAAAGGGGATTAGCAATTGAACCCAAGTACATAATTTTTTTTTCCCAGTATAAGGTTGGATACTTTTTTGACAGACCTCATATACATAATGATATTGATATTTTAGGACTGGGGCTTGATCTTTAGAAATAATTCTTAGCAGTCTTCAAGGTTATCTCCTTGTGAGCTCTTATTTAGCAGACTGATTGTTTTAGTTTTGTGGAAAATAGGGATAACTGGGCAAACTAAATTTTAACCATTGAAACACATTTTAATTGGCCAATGTTTGATTTGTTTCTATGGTAACTTGTTCTGTTTACTCAGTTTCCCTTACTAATTTGAACATTATGATGGTACATTTCATATTTTTGTATTGTGCAAAATTGAAAAGAAATTTAATAATCTCTTACTAATAATTTGTGTTTAAAAAGAGCTGCATAAACATGATTGATGAGGAGTGTGGCAAATGTGCTTCACAGATCGAATGAAAGGTTAGAGGAAACTCTCTTCAGAAGCTGATAGTGACAGAGTAATCAATTCTATGCTAAGAAATGTATTAGAAGCAACTATCTAGAAAGAAAGATGACTTTTGCAATAAATATTTAGGAAAAAATGAAGAATAAAGAAATGAATTTCTGCATGCTTAGAATTATTTACTGCGTCAGACAAATAAGGGAAAATAATATCAGTGATTTATGTACTTTTATATATAACCAGGTTAGCACTGTGAGTTTTAATTAACTCTATTTGGATCACTAAAAAAACAAAAAAAACTACCATTATGCACTAGGTATATGTATAAATAATCTGTACTAGTCACAAGATTCATACCTTTATACCATTGTCTTTTCATCTTGCTTGAGATAAATCTCTTGTTCACAAAATTTCATTTCTCTTTAAAAGACCTCTGCAGTGCATATGATATAATTTTACTACAGCATTTTATCTTCACAGAAATGTTAATTTGGAATTTATTTACAAAGCTTCACGAACTTAAGACTATGGTTGGTAATTGAAAGAGTTAATAAGCTGTATGTAAAATTGTTTGCATTGAAACAGTACCAAGTCTATATAGCAATTATTTTATTTATTTTTTACTGATATCTTTACTAGTAATCAGAACTGCTTTGTTGTAATCAGTCAAATATAACATCAACAGAATAAAATCTTGTTCTCTAGTAATTGACTATATTAAAACAAAATCTTTCAGTATGTTTTGTAGTAATTTAAACTACATCATTAAAATATCTTTAAATAAATATATAACTTCCATCAGTCTGTTCCTCAATGACCATGATACATGTACTGCAACAAAGTATAGTATATGAATAGCTTGGGAAAATTATCTTGGTTCTAGACCTCATGTTGCCATGGAAACTCAAGGAATTTCAACTATCATTAGGTGTCACAACTCTGCCTGGTGGCTTGTGACACCTCTACAATTTAATCCACAGTGACTAATGAAACCTTACTTGGTATCTGTCTTGGCTTCATTGATTCAGGTCAGTACATGCTTGTCAGAAAGGCATTAGCTACACTGGTCATGGGTTGAAATGTAGCAGTGCTGAAATGACATCATTAAGCTCCTCATAACAGGCTTTACACCTGGATTTAGCTGTAAAAATTATGCTCATGTGCAACAAGAATATATTGGAAAATAGGAATAATTTTATCCAGAAGAATAAATGTTTTAACATAGAAACACATTAATTTTTAAAAGAAAGGAAAAAGTAATAGATATAATCACTTAAAGCTAGAAGCAATTTAGAAATAGTGTAATTGGTAAAGGTAGAGATCAAGACTTTAACAAGGGATAATTGAATCATATTACATATACAATATAGGAATGGATTAAATGTTAATATTGAATAAACATGCACAAACCTTTGGATTATAGTTGAAAATTATATTATACAAACTGGTATTTAAAGATAATAGTGGGCAGTTACAATTTTGTTATTCTCTGATTAAATAATCAGAACTGCTAATCATTAGAAATGTTTAGTCATATTTATTAGCAACAGGATTTGAATTTATGAATTATACACAGTTTGATATTAAATCTATATAATTAAAAATATAATAGACATGTTGGGTATTTAAATCTAACTTTACAAAATATCTTTTAAATTTAATTATTTTAATTATGCCTTTGCCTGCAGTGTTATATGATTTTTAGTAAGTAAGAAAAATACTATTTGAAACCATTTGTGATGATGGTATTTACTGGCCTATAAAGGAGAGAGTTTGCTTAAAAAAGCAAACTTTTTATATGCTAAACTGACAAAAAAATTAGATAGATTTAATGCTATTGAAGTTCATAATTCCTAGTTTACAGTAAATTGTCTTAGTAAAAATGGGTGCATACTTTATTGTTCAGTGTTGTAGGGGTCACTGGCATGTTACAGGTGGGCAAGTGAATATAATTGCAAACAAATAGTAGAATGAGATTTTATGGACACTTCTGCTTCCATTCTGGTTAAATTGCTAAGATTCATTTCACTTTCTCCAGTTGTTATATATGAGAGACAGGAAGTTTTTTAAAAATTGCATGGTCTTTTTTTTTTTTTTTTGCCAGAAAAGAACACAAATAGTCTGTTTTGGAAGATATTCAGGCTTTTTGTATCTTCCACCTGGTTTGGCAAAGCATTTTGGTTAGATGCTACATAATTACTAAAAAAATTTTCTGTTTAATCAAGATTATTTGTTAATTTGTATTTGTGATCTCTCTCTCTCTCTCTCATATATATATAAACATGTGACTAGAATTTAACAGAGATATAGCTTTATCCCTTTCAATAAAATATTAACCACAATTATGTCACCATGAGAATATCTTTAATCCAAAATAGGCAGCTGAAAGCAGATTGTATTTTCTCATTATTTTGGTAAATTTTTTAACCTTTTCCAGGATATTTACTTCTAATGTAGGTTTCATGTTTGAATTGCACATTTAAATCAGAATGGTTGAAATTTTGCTACTGATGGTACAGGTTAACATACCTAAGACCCTGTTGACTTTGTTGTATACTTGCACACTGACTAAATGATTTTTCAATAGAAACAGTAGAGAGAACTTGAAGATAAACCTTATCAAAACATTAGAAGGGTAAGACAAGTAGAAAATGTAATTGAGTTACAAAAAATTAGTAGCTTTGTTTTTAATATATAACAATATAAGAGAATGTTGATTTTTTTTAAAAAAAAAATCAAACAAACCATATCAGTAGAAATCTAAATGCAAGGAGCATTGATTAGAGCTAGATAACAGTATGCTAAGATTATAATCTTGAATATGCCAGTTTGTTTGTTGTTTTAAAAGGTACACTAAGATATTTGAAAGAGTATAGCATACAGTAAGTTTTTCAGAATTTGTTTGAAACTTAAGTCTAGTTTTTTAAAAATATTAAAGCTTCCAACTATGTTTGTTACAAAGAGTTAACTGTTAATAATCATGGATATCTAATTTTTTGATTTTGCTTATGATCAAAGGTTTATGGACTATTTTCCTTTTTCTTTTTTGTTGTTTATTATTATTAGAAATAAAGTTCTGTCTATATATGTATAATACATAGATTGCAAATAATCTTGCTACTAATTTTTTTTATAGGGAGATAAGAGAGAATGAATGCTGCATTGCTTTATTAAAATAATTTCTTAGCTTAGACATTGTCTTTATCATATTAAAAACACTCTGGCCATTAAAATAGTCCTATTTTTTTAGGAGAAAAAACACCAAGAATGAAAATTCTAAATCATTGAAAATGTAAGTGAGATCTTTTGCTTTCTTAATAAAGATTTTTTTAGCTCTTTGGATTCTTGGGCTCCATTTTCAGAATTTGGTAGTTTGTCCATTCTCAACTGCTGTTATAAACTGGTAAGCACTACTGGCAACGTATCAATATATGTTTATATGTTTTTTGTTCACATAATCAGCACTTTTCTCAGAAGGAAAAAAAATAGTGAGGACTATAAGATAAATGAAGAAATGGCAGTAGATAAATAAAGGGAAGTAGCTTCATTTGAAGCTTTTTTAATTATACTACAGAAACAATGAAAGCTGCTAACCTTAGATGGTGTGATGTATTACAAAATTAATAATCATTTACTGTATTAATTGCAAAAATCTGAATTTTAATTTTTCTTGCCTATTTGTCAGTTCTTCTACATTTTAGAGGGGTTATGAATCTAAATATAAACAATTGGTTTTTTTAGTTTACTATTTAACTTTTCAACAATTAGTTTTATTTTATACATTACTTAAGGTGATATTGGACTTGGTATTTTGAATCTTGATTATATTATTGATTTATTTCTACATCAAGGTTTAAAATAATCATTTACAAATTTTAAGATTGTTTTAGTGTAATGTAGCCTTATTTATAATGCTAGTTCTCAGAGTTTAACATTATGACATCATAGATTAAATTTGTCATTATCCTCATAAGCTTTCTCATAATCTAACCCCAAAACTTTCCAATGACGTTATTTTGATATTCATTGGTGAGCTATATCTTTAAAATATCTCCACACAGTATAATGATTTAAAAACACAAATAAACAAACAAAGCTTCTACGTTTTATCTATGCTGTGGGTACAGTCAAATTAACTCTCAAAGGTAAAAATAATAGAACTGAATATATTTTCTTAATGCTCAATTACTTGTCTGGAGAAAAAAAAATCATTGTTTTATTGAGATATCTTATCAGAATAGGATTATTGCTACTGACAAAACTTTAGACAATTATTTTTGTTCTTTTAAGGAAGATTTAGTGAATAAAATTATTTAATATTTTTAACTAATTTCTGTAATAATAAGATATTAATCTTTGAGATGCACTCCAATCTTATTGTTCTAAACAGTTTCTAGAATCAGTTATATTTCTGTTTATATAAGAAGTTGGTGCATTTAAAATAATTTTTCAGTTAGTTAAATTTTTAAAAGTTTTTCTGAAAATGTTTTCATGTTTCACAAAAAGAAAAACTTTTTTCAATATTTTTAATTTATTTATGACATTGTAACTTTTTTTTTTTTTTTTTGCTTCATCTTTAGAACATTTAGAACAATCAAAGGAGGCCTTATAAAATAGTCCAACAGCTATGACAAAAGATTCTGATCAGGTGAAAAACTCTTCCAATTCTTCATCTCGAAATATGATTCCTGAAGGTAAGTAAATTTTTTTTTTTAAAGCACTCAATTACCAACTTGCTGGAGACAGTTGATCTGGTGACTCAAAGCTACTATGCTAAAAAGACAACACTGCCATTCTGTTGGACCCATAAAAGAGCCTGCTAAGTGGTTTCCCTATAAATAGTGTGGACCAATCAGCAATGACATTTCAATACAGCAACATCTTAGTAAATCAATTGTACTTCAGTTGTTTGTTTATCATTTTACTGAATTTTTGTGAATTTGTGTAAACAAGTAATCCATAATGAAGACAATGAGTAAAAAATAGGGATTTGACTAGTGATAATGACAGTAACAGAGATGACAGTGATCAGTCTACTTCCCTACCATGGTTTAGGGTACATGGGAGTGAACTGGACCACAATGACCTTTACTCAATTCCTAGAAACACCAGGACTGAAATATATGCCAGCCAGCCAGCCAGAGATGGCTCTCCTTTTGCTTATTTCACACTTTTTTACAGCACAACTGATAAAACTGTTATAGAAATCACAAGGATTATCTGTAATATTGGTGAGAAAGAAATGGACTATTTCATGTGTAGCAATCGCAAGATTCCTGAGAGATGCAAACAATTACAAACAATGTGTCAGGTATCAAAAAGTTCTTCATGGACTCAGCTAACCAAAAAAATAAATGCTCAGATGGCTAGACAGCATGCTTCCATCAAGTTTTCATGCTGTTCTGTTATTTTGTCCTTTGTTTTGTGGAACAGAATTCATATTTTTTTGCTTTTTAAAATTAGAATATGCTAATTGGATGGCCTAGTTTGTATAATGATGGTATTCTTTCAAACTCATTTCTGAGAAATAAAAGGATCAAAATCTCCTCTTCAAAAAAAATAAGTATATACTTTTGTGTAGATATATAAAGTGTGAATAATTGTTTTTGATTTTCAAAAATTGCCACCATGTTTTTTTTATACACAATAAAAAAAGCCTTAATTTTTCTAGCTAGAAATTTCCAAAAGCGTTTGTCTCCAAAGGGTTAAATTATGAATTTTGTTGTGCTAACTAAATTAAATATTCTAGACTTTACAAATCTAGTCAAACATTTATAGATTTGAACATCTAAGGCAGGTATTTTAATTATAGTAAGGGTTTTAACTTGTGTATTTGTTCTTGATGTCAATAGATTCTGATGGCCATCCTTCACTTCCTAGTTTATGTATTGTCAGGATGCGTATATTCTTTTTACATAGAGATCCATTATAATTTACATTTTTTATTTGCAAGTGTCAAAGGTAATATTTTAATAGTGTGTGTGTGTGTGTGTGTATATATATACACACAGTAAACTCAGCAAATAATGGCACCCTCGGGGAATTGGGGATACTGTTATATCAAATATTCCGTTATATGGTATGTAAGGTATAAGGGAGGTGTAAATAAGTAGAATATAAAATGCACGTGTATGTTCTGCCAGTTTAATCAGAATATTAAAAAACACATTTACATCAAGTTGCATAACGGAAAATACGTGTAAATAAAACATAATCCACTTTAAAAAATATGCACAACAAGTTATGTATGCATAAAAAACACAACTATATACTACACAGCATTGTTTACTTCTCTTCTGTTACCTGTTCCTCCTCTGGCTGCTGCATCAGGAGAACGATTGATATCCAACATTGTACTCACACATCAAAACATTCCTACTTATACCTTTTTTCTAATTTCTTGACTATTTCAATTTTATTGGCAATGTTAAGTGTAGTCCCCCTTTGTTTTTCTCCAGTACTTGCTTTGTCGAATTTAGGAGCCATTGTTGAGGGGTACAAAAGTTATCGTATGATAAAAGACAAAGAGAAATGAGCTATGCACACTTTCAAGATGGTGACTGTAAACAAACTTAAGTTGGTTGCAGTGTCTGCCACCAGAGTTGTGACATATGGCATTAGATAGAGTGCCACTAGATCCAGAGTTTACTGTATATATAAAATAGTTATGTTGTCATTTTCAGTAAATTTTAAAAAAACTAATTAGCAGCTCAATCTGTAGTAGAACTATAGGTACAATCATCAATAATTAGTGATCAGTATTTATCTTATGTAACTATTCATCAGTAAAGGTATACAGTCTTGTTAAAAAAAAAAAATTAACAAATATTAGCTGGTGCCTCATTTGGCATTTTCTAATATAGAATACACTGATTAATTAAATATAATATTCATTTATAGTGTTTAGAAACCTTTCTAAATGTCTGTTCATTTTCAAAAGACAAAAGTGGAAATTTGATCACTATTAACATTTCAAAGGCATTTAGGTATTTTGAACTAAACAGAGACATGAAAAAATTGATTTTACATTGGATAAAATACTTTTATTCAAAACTAACGATTCTTCAAAGAAGATTGGACTAGCACTTTGAGGATAATTTATTAACATTTGTGTTTAAAATTTTTTGATATAGAGATACATATAAATTTTTTGCTGGGGTCATAATCCTTCATTTGGAGTTTCAAAGTTGAAGATTTTGGACATAATCATGAGATTGTTCTGTAAACTACTATTGGATGTGCGTTAATATGTGTGATCTTTCAGACTATCACCATATATGCTAGGCTGATAATAAGATATATGGATGACCCTTCTGCATTCTCAGATAGTATTGCCACTCAGCAACATACAGATATCAGCTACCAATAGTCCTTTTTACTGGTATGAGCAGCTTTTGTATAATTGTTTCCATACTTAGGCTATCATTTGCATTATAAAAAAAAAGAATTTGAAAGTATTTTTTAATAATGGACTTGCTTTTTAGAGTGAGAGTAATTTTTCTGCAGCATATAACACCAATGGATAAAACAAATATAGCTTGAAGTTTTACATTTTCCTAGTTGGGTAATGTGCTGATGCATCCTAGATCTAAGGTATCTGCTAAATGGCAGAATAAGTATAACATTGGTTAAAAAAAATCAACAAACTTTATCTAATCTCAGCAACCAATAGGTCACAGATTTAAAGCAAGCTCAAGCCACTTGTACACTCCAAAAGAAAATAGAAACATTTACTGTGTATGAACACCATTGCACTCAAAACAGGTTCTTTAGTTCATTCAGTTACAACTAATATCATGATAGGAAATACTTGAACAAGCCTACTCTCTGTATATAATACAACCAATAATTTTTCATTCATATCTGCCTCATGTTGATATTTTGTATGCTTTTTTAAAAAAGGATTTTTGGAAAGAATTTTACAGATTTAGATAAGCTTCAAATGTGATGCACATTTATATATCATAGTAATGAACATGAAGAAGTAAGCTGGATACTTTTCTTTTGCTTAAAGAAAACTATTTAGTTTTTGTTAAAGTGGTATGACCACTTGGAGAAGGTTTGTTTAATGTTTTTTTAATTTTGTTTTTTAAATATCTGGATGAAGTAAATAATAAAAAAATATTGTGTGAAGACTAAAACAAATTTTCCTGGTAAATTCAAGAATCCTTTCCAAATGGATTTTATGTACATTCATCAAAATCAGCAACCTGTTTCTCAGTTCATTTTTTTTCTCAATCACAAAAGTAAAATCCCAACTCTCATTTTAGTAAATTAATTCTGTGAAAGATACATTTTGTTGGGAATGGATGGATAAAGAAGATTGAGTGGATAATTGAAAAAAAAAATAGATTGCCATCTTTAGAGATTTCATTTGGATTTTATTGACTAAATTGGACAAAGTTGTTTTTCTCTCTCTGTGTTAGTTTGATGATATTGACTATAGTGGCTATTGGTATCTCTGAAAAATTATTATGTTACCAAGAAACAAAATTAGAACTTCTGAAACAGCACACATCATGAAATACCTAAAAGGCTTTACTAACCTTAATAACTATTTTTTTTTGTATTTTTAAACAAACTTTTTCAAACTGATGTTGCTTTCCTTGTACCTTTTGGTTAATATTTTTCTATGAGCAATTTAAGGTACTTTGTTTTTCACTTTGTCAGACTGCATGTCAATAAATTATTAAACTGGTTGAATCAGCAAAGCTTTTTCTGCAGACTAATGATAAACATTTTGGACACCTTGTACTAGTGATCAAAGAGGCAATCTAAATATAAATCTACATTGTAAATTTGTACTTTCTTGCTTTTGAAATGGTATCCTTTTGTTCTTACCACCTTTAAGAAAAATATTATTTCCATACCTGCTTAAAGATCATTTAAAATCTATTCTTTAGTAAATTCAAAACTGTTAAATAACTGCTAATGATGAATGGTTTCTCATCCAAATTTATACTCATGTGTATGTAAAGTAGGTAAAAAGATGTTTCCTCAAATCTGTTGGGTATGCTATTTCTGAAAAAGATCATAAATATTGCTATAACTTTCATACACTCATTTTCTAGATACAAATTAAAATTGCTTCTGAAAATTTTCATTTTTCATTAAGAGTATGCTCTAATGCTCTTGTCAAATTGAGACATTGCTTCCACTTGAAGATTGAATACCCACTCCTGAGGGGTGAGGAAAACTTGACAGGGAAAAGGATAGTGGAAAATTACATATGTATAAAAGTGCTTATCATTTTAACACCAGTTTTTTTGACAAACTACTGCTACACATGGAAACATTAAAGAATCTCTGTATGAATGCAATTTTTAATTAGTGTAATAAGAGAATGTATGCATTGGCTTCTAATTATTACTGTTAATGGGAAAGTGTATAAAAGTGTTTTGTTTCTATAAAATTTTTACAAAATGTTTGAGAAGATAGCATAGGAAGCAGTCTAGGTAGTTTGTAAGATGCAAGGTTGACTGTTGCCAAAGACTTTGTTACTCTTAACACTGGTTTGAGATATTTCAAAGAAAGAAGTTCATTTCAAGTAAAATCTGTTAGCGGCAGCAAATGGAAGTTTATGGATAGTGTTGAGGCAACTCATATGCAAGCCTAGCTAACTGAGCTTACATCTAATGAATAGGCAGGCAATATGGTTAAATGTGCTTTACATCTGTTTTGAGGTCTTTATAATAAACTAGTCTAAATGGAACAGTTGCTGCTAAGAAGCCTTTAAAGTAGGCTGCCAATAAAAGAATTTACTAAAAAAGAAGGGGTAAGAGATAATTTAAAGATTACCTAGTGCCAACAATAAAGCATGGAGTAAAAAGTGTAGTTTTATGGAGATGTAAGTTTGCTGAGGGAGTTGGTAGTTTCAAGTAAATAGATGCCATGATAAACAAATGAGTGTAGCACACTATTCTAGTGAGACCTGAAATCTCATTTGATATGAGGCCATAGGGCAGACCATTATGGTTTTAGGAAAATAATGATCCTAAACAGTTTTGAATTGTATAGGAACTACTTGCCAAAGAACTCTAACCTTGCCTTCCTTAAGCAAATTTTAGATTTTCTTGAGAGTAAACAGGAAAAATCTACTTATTATAAATATTCTGTGATGACTTCAAGGCAAAAGTGGAATGAGCTTTCTCTGTATACATGTACATGGACACAATGCATGAGTGAGGGATCAGAAAATGTAGGTAGGATCATGAAAAAATCTGACAGGCACAATATTGAGTCCTGGTGGATAAATACTAAAATAAATAAATAAATATATACATATGAGAGAGATGTGCGCACACAAAATTTCAAAAGTTTTGTCATTATTTATTTGACATATTAACTTGTGGATTCAATGACAACAATTCTACTATTGTACTGGAGAAAAAATGAAAGTGCTTAACTTGTCTAATGGAATATGCTCCTGTCAATGCAATATATAAATAGATAAATATGCATTTTTGCCAATGGATAATTCTTTTTAAGCTAACAAAAGATATTTATTTTTTGGAATGTTCTGAAGATAGTTTTTAAAATTACTGAAAATTTCTACTATTGATAATTAATTTTACCTTTTTTTATTTATAAGAAACTTTTTTTAAAAAATTTAGCTTGAAGAATAAATATTAATATGATACTGAAGACATCAATGGTAGATTTTGATTTTGATTATATGTAAAAATTGTATAGGCACAAAACAACAATATTTAAGATCTTTGTAGTGATTGTAAAATAGAATTTTTAATATTGTTTACATAATGCTATAATGTTTAAAATATTTAAAAAATTAAGATAATTATTTTTGATTTAAAAATAATCTAGCAGCCAGGTGTTTGTTACAGATTGATAATAGAAATAGAAAAAATACAATTTTTTCTCGTAGTTTTGAAAAGTAAACACGAAGAACTGTTGTTTTGCATGCTTGCTTGGTAGGAAACAGGTATAGTATTAATTGCATTTGAAATTATGACTACCTATTGGTGGAATGAAAAAATCTGTATTTGACAGAATATGGTGAAATCTAATTTTAAAACACAATTTTAAAGCTATCATAATCATTTAGATAGTAAAACATTTATCTAATTCAAGAAATATGCTAGCAATTTTTCTGTAAAGCACCTATGGATATGTGTACATGTTATAAGTAGTCAGAAACCACACTTTAGTGAGTGAAACCAAGACAGGAATTTTTTTGACGAACAAGCGTTTAAAATCTATATCATTTTAACAACTCACAGTAGTGCCTTAAAATTTCTTTTACTATTAGAGTTTTGGTTGAATGATATTTGGCCTAAATATCTTCAGGTATCTAAAAGTTTTTGTACTTTTTTTCTCCATTGTTTTAGCCCCTCTAGAAAACAGACAGCTTCAGGAACGAAGGGGAACATCCGTTGGAAATTGCCACATGTCATCAACCTCAGGATTACCACAACAAAAGTTTGACAAAGGAGGCACTTCACAACAGCCCACAGAAACAGATTTTACTAGGCTGAGAGAAAGCACACCAGAAGAAATCAATAAGTTACGAACTGGTCAGATTATATGTGGTGGAGAAACAAATGGAAACAAGCAACAGATTTCAAATTCCCAATCAAAGGAAAATGGAACTGTAAGAAATTCACAGACTGAAAATAATGTGTGTGTGAATAGTAGCAATAAGAGGGACACTTCAACTCGGTTTGCTCCAGATACTAGTGAGCAGAATGATTCATGTGCTACATCTAGGATTAGCAATCCATTGACAACAAACAAGCTGGAGTCTACACCAGAAAAGAAAGAGAATATCAAAATAAAAGCAGGAACTAAACGGTAAGCTAGCTGAAAGGATTCTTGTAAAATTTTTTAATTTATATATCATTTATTATAAAACTATTAGCTTTGTCAGAACACAGTATCGTAAGAGAAGGGAAGCAACTCTAATTTATAAAACATTGATTACTGTGTCACTTTGATAAATGTGAAATTTCTTTTATTTTTTATAACTTTTTTATTGACTATTTTTCATATTAATTTGGAAGATTTGTTAGTAAATTTGCTTAGAAATTTTGTAGCAAACAGCATTATGAGTTTTGGAATGAGAAATTATCAAGTTTTCTCTCTTTTTTTAAAATATCAACAAATTTTGTACGTTTGTTTGTCACTATTGTTTATATTTAAGATCTGTACTCATAATCCCCTAAAAATTTAGTTTCATTTGTTGTTTGAGTTGCTCTTGCATAAATATAGCATGTTCAGTATATATATATATATTGTTGTTGTTTACATTGTTTTCCAGTTTGTAGGTTTTTTTTTTAAGTTTGGACATACAATGGTGAACAAAATTTTAAGAATGATGGCAGAACAAACATAAATTGACATGTAAATTATGTAAAAATAAATATTTCAACATGGGCATTACACTGATAGAAAAGCTTTTTCTTGTTCTTTCATTTGATATTTACATCAGCATGATCTGCAGTAAATATTTTGCATGTGCTTGTTTTTCTTACATGTGACAATTTCCTAGCAACAGAACTTAAACAAATCAAACGTGAAATTTTATCTCGAAAACCCAATTTTTGGAGATAACATGAAATACACAAATCAAGGAAATATTACTATTTGGTTGCATGGTCATGGTCATAAATATCAATTGTAGCCTGACAGCACTTATGCATGGAGTCCAGAAGACAATATTGGTCCAAGTTGACTGAATAATTTGGAACAATTGGTTTAAATTTTTGCTCTATTGGAATTATATCAGGGCTTTGAGCCAGCCTCTTGAGAACTGGAATTTTCCAATCTGAGAGACATTGTTTGATGGTCAAATGTTTTGGATTGCTATCATATTGGAAAATTCAGTTGAGAGGGAGGTAGTCCTCTGAATATGGTTCTAGTATATTGGCCAAAATGTCCAGGTAAACAGATCAATCCCTGAAATAGCCCTATATCATAGCAGACCTGCTCCCACCCTTGATTATTGATTTGATACACAGACCTCTAAAATTGATTCATCAGACCAGAGCATCCCAACCCACATTTTTGGGGTCCAGTGGAGATAGAGTCCTTGGAGAACCAAAGTCAGGTTTTTCAATTCTTCAAGGAAACAAAAGAGTTCTTTCTGACAACACATCCCATCAATTTAAAATTACAAAGCCATTCCTGGATAGTTTTCACAGAAATCAGTAAAAACTAAATCCCTTAAAATGTCAACAGATGCCAGTTCATTTTGGGCTGAAACTTGATTTTCTGATTGGTTTATGCATCAATTTTTCTGGGCCAGGCTAGATAACAAGTCATTTCTGCTACACTTGACCTACATAGCAATCTTTGAATATTAGGGTTTCTGCCCATCTCTATTCAAGGACATTTTGTTGGACATAAACTAGCATTTTTTAAAACCATTGTAGAATGCTAAAAATGTTATGCATTAGTTTACTATCTTCTGTTGGTTGTCTGAAAAAACTATAAGTATATGCAGGTGAAGGCATTCTTAAACATTTTTTTTGTCATTATGAAGTTCCATCATAATGTAAGAAAAGCAAATGTATGTAAAATATTGACTAATGATCTTGTTGTTGTCCATGTCCATCAAAAAAAAAACAAAAATTTGTTTTTCCAATATATGATATCATACATATTTTACATGTCAGTTTATGTTTGTTTTGCCATCGTTCTTAAACTTTTGTCCATCACTGTATCTAGTTTTCACAAATTAGGTTATTTTTTAAAGTGTATGAAACAGAGACAGCTAAATAAGCTTTAGAGCAGGGTGTCAACCTCATTTGCTAGGATGGCTCTATTTGATATAAATGTACTTGTGCGAACCATACAGATTGGTGTCCTTGGGGATGGGTGGAGGGGCTATGTTCACAGGGAAAATTTCAGGGGTGGAAAACTGACAATGATATCAAGTGCAGGGAATGTGCCTAGCAGTATGAGCATTATCTCTAATAATACACAATGTGTGTCACAACATCGCACTTGATTTCTTGGAAAAAGGGGGAATTATAAAAACCAAAGTTTACAGTTGTTATTATGAAAATATAAACTTTATTTCAATACATAAATATTTTTTTTTCATGTCACAAACAAAAATAGAAAATATAGATATATTAGAAAGAGTTGTCTTCCCTTAGGTGTTGTTTTAGTAAACAAAAAGTGTATTTGGTTTTTTTTCTTAGTATTACATGGCATACAAGAATAGATAGAATTAAAAAGTGTATCGAAATTTTTCTTTTCATTAATTTGCTCACAAAGATTTTAAAAAATTCCACTTTAACTTTGAAGGAGATACAATCGAATACATATACACACGTAAATATACACACATACATTAGCATATATACATACATTATTGTGCACTAAAAAATTTAAACAAAGTTATCGTAACTTTAGAACTTATTCTACACATCCAAATATGGCTTATAATTCCATAAAGAAAAATCATACCAAAATTAGATCTGATCTGAAATTGCATTTCTTTTATTATATATGAAATATATACAGAAGCAAAGGGCAAACTAGCATTATTTCATTGAATTTGCCTAATAATGATTGCACCCTGTTACTAAAATCATAATGGGTAACAGTAATCAAACTATTCTATTTGGATAAATGTATTTTGGCTTTTGTGTCTCCTATTTTGAGAAATCAGGAGAAATCAAATGTAACCTGACTGACACACACAGTTTTATCTAAAATTAAAACACTACACACAGACATTACATTGTAAAACATAATACTATATGTTGCTAGATATCAGTGATATAAAGATGGTAGTCTACAACAACTACAATTTACAATTAAAAGAATAGGTTTGTAGATAATAAGTATACTGATATATAACTAACTTTATTTACTTTCTACTGCTACTTCCTGATACTTGACACCTCTTATTTTGGATCATTGCATCAAAGTTTGGAGCAAGTGATTGATTGGGCTGTGGCAACCTTGAGTATTGAGTTCAAGTGTGCGTCAGTAATTTGAGAACATAGTATTGACTTATTAATATTCATTACAGAAAAGATCTGTTCATAGACATGTTGTCCCAAACATGGACATAATTTTTGAAACGAAAGACCTTAACGTGAGAGAATTTGGTCCTAGATATTGATAAAATGTGCCAATATCACTATTAAAAAGCCTATTCTTTAAAACAGAGTCACACTGCAGATTGATTATTTCACATCTGAAGCTCCTCAGAGACCTTGTGAACATTGACAGAAAATGGATTCAGAAAAATTGAAAGTCTTTCTCAAGACTTAACGTCAAAAACCTTTCTTGGAATTCAATTTTTTAACTTACAGATTTTGCTGCTGTACTTTTCTGTGAAGGCATCACAATGTGCCAGATTACTTTCTGAAAGTTGCTTTTCCCAAAGTTGAAGCTTAATTTCAAAGGAACAGATGTAGTCAAAGTTCTGTCGCCAAATTGTTGCAGCCCTGCATCTTTTTGTTAAGACAATTCAGATGTTCTGTAATATCTACCATAAAGGCAAGATCTTGAAGCCATTCATTAACCTGTTCAGGTACAACTTCCCTTTCTAAACAGCTGTATCTCGCCAAGAAATTCATTGAACCATTTCAGTACAGCTCCCCGACTTAGCTGGTGAACATCGGTGTGATATGGTAGCCCATGAGAGTTCTCATTTTCTTCCAAAGGCAGTTAAACTGCCCCTGGTTAAGGTCTTGGCTCGTATAAAATTAGTTGCTTTTATAACCACATCCATGACATTATCCATCTTCAGTCGTTTACTACACAGTGCGTCTTAGTGCAAAAGGTGGATAGCAGTTTTTGTTTTAACTTTGTGGCAACTCCAGCTTTTCCACCCACTATTTGCAGTGCTCAGTCTGTAGTGTCAGACTTACAGCTCATGTCCAGTCTACACCTATTTTTTCCAGCGCTTCCACCAGACTGTTGAGGATGTCATAATCTGTTTGTTGTCTTTCATTGGAAGGAACCATTTCCACAAACTCTTCTGTTATCTGCATACTTGTATCAACATATCGAATGAAAATTGAAGCTGGCTACATCATTTATATCTGTACTTTCATCATTTGCAACTGATATTGCAACAAAAGACTTGACTTTGTCCTTCAGGTTCTCTGATAAATTAGTAATTCTCTCTGCAGCTGTTTCTTGAAAGGCTTATGTTTGCAAAAGCTTGGTGTTTATCCAGACACATTTGTGGTCATCAACATGTATTTTTTCAAAAGGTTCCCTTCCAGAAAGGACTTTGATGACACAGCTATTTCGTGAGCAATCATATAACTTGCCTTAACTGTAGTGTCATTCACTGTATGAGCATATTTAAATACTGACTGCTGCTTTTTCAATGACTCTTCTAATTCAGCAACTTTGTGCTTGTGTAACTTCCCAGTATAGTTATCATATTTCACAGCATGATTGGTATTATAATTTCTCTGAGTGTTGCACACTTTGGCAACAGCAACCTGCTATGTGCAAATCAAGCAGGTTGGCAGGCATATCCATTCACTTTCATGAAGAAATACAAATTTCTCCACTTTTCTTGAATCTCACAACATTTTTTGTCTATTTTTCTTTTCTTTGATAACATAATTATAGGGCCTTATTTTTTAGTTCAAAAATATCCTTCAATTAAAAATACTCAGCACAACTTGATATATATTCAAAATGCATGACAGTGGCTGACTAACACTATCCCCTTTTTTAGGTGTAGTGGTCGTTGTTGGTACCTCAGTAGCTTGTGTCATCAACTAGGAAATTGAGACTCAAGGTGAAATTCCTCTAGTTGTTTTATACTCATCGCAGTTAGAAAATTAGATCCAGTCAGTAGCATGATCAACCCCTGCAGATCTTGTTTTCATTGGGTAAAGTGGTCACCAATCAAAGAATGTGTTACTTAGTTTCAGGCAGTGGGTGCGAAACCAATTTCAACTTATGTTAGTTTGATTTGATATAATGTGAGTCACTTTAGTTCTCTATACAATGACTAAATTTTATTATACTGTGCTTTACTTTCTTGTATTTTATATAACTCATTTCTTATTATTTGTTCTATTGTTGGGTGAGGATTTATCTTATTGTGCTTTTAATCGAATACAATAATTGTATTTCCTTAAAACATCAATCCTTTGTTCACTTTATTTGGTTATAGTTTGTATGTATGTATGCGTATATCAATCAACCTGTTTATCTCGCCATGATCAGTCTTCTGTATGCCAGATCTTCTGCCGATAACATTGGCAGGTGCTATAAAGGTTCAGATCCAATTTTGTTTTAATAGTTCAGTTGGGGTGGGGTGTTAGAACTGAATGTGTTTATTATGATTTACAGAGGGGATGCAAATAAAAGGTTAGGAGGGGTGGTTGACGAGTCAGCATTTCTGTGGGCTGGATGAATGACTTTGGCGAGCTGTATGTTTGATACCCTGCCTTTTAGAGGGTTGACCCTACTAACCAGTCTATGCCATTGTATAGAGTGAGAGTGACTGTCATGCTAAGAAAATTTGACTTTGGCTAGCTATATATACTTTGGTATGGATCTACACTGTTCCCATATCAGTACTTAGTGGAACTAATACATCTAAAGAAGTTATTATAAATTTGGAATTTAAAAAAAAAAAACTAATCTGATGTGCTTTTTCCTTTTTCTCTGCTGAGAATAAACCCTATGTATAGTTTAGGCACCAAAGACGTTTCCAATTGCTATATGTTTACATATTTCATTTTTTGTTTATTTTACTTCTTTTCCTTTTTTTTTTTTTGCTCGTTTTACATGTTTTAAAAATTTATCAGCATTTGCTGGCTGAAAGACAAAATTAATTTATTGGTTTGATCTGAAGAGATACACAATTTTAGTCATCCACTTAATTATAATATTAGCAGTTATAGCATATTATTTTCTTTGGTAGTACATTGTGTATAGCTACATTATGCTTGTAACTGTATCCAGACCAATAGCTGATCATTGGTTTTCTGAAATCAACATTAGCATGTGCCTCTTCTATCCTTGAATATTTCAAGGCATTTGTTCTAAACACTGAATAGATTTGTTCAATTTTCTTTCCTCCTCTCTCATTCTTGTAATAATGTCAAAAATTTCAATTGTTAATGTCTGAGGTCTTATGATAAATCTTTTAATTTTTCTATAAATACAGGTATACCTCTGACAACATGGATATGTTCACAAAATCCACTTCATTCTCAGAAACTTTGGTGTCAAAGAGTTTCAACATCAGGTGAATGGGAATAGGTTCCAGTCCTTCGTTACTCTGTATTTTGCATCCCGTACAAGTCCAGTAAACATAACATCATAAAACATCATCATAGATTCACCTTCAATAAAACAGAAAAAAAAATTACTCTCACCAGTGACTTACCTGAGCTTGCAGCACCATGTTTACCACTGTTGCCAACCTTTGCTCTGATTTGACAATAGTGGATGACTGTTGCTAATTATGTGGTGAGCTGCCAGGATTCCAGTTTGATAAGCCTGGCTTTGGTTTTTTAGTTGCTGAATAGAGGACTTCTTTTTGATGAATGCATCAACTGTTTTATTTGTCTTGCCTCCTCCCTCCATTCTTTTTAAAATCTCACACTAGCAGAAGATTTCTTTCAACACTGCTTTCTTGACAGCACTGCTGCGTTCCAAGCCCAGGTCATTATTTGAGAAGGTCTCCATTGCATCCTTGATCTTTGTGATATTTTCAGACAAAAATTTTGTAGTTAACACTTTCTGGAATCTCATCGGCAAGTGGGTCTTGTTCATCTCTCACCGGCTGGTCCTGTTGTGTTAATTCTTGCAAATCTTCATTGATAAGTAACTCTTCATGAGAGTCGAGAAGCTCTTGCACATCATCATCTATTTCATCGAAATCCCACTTCCTTTGCTATCTTAACAACATCATTTTTAATTGCTGGCACCTCAGTCTCAAAGCCAGCAAAGTCATTGACAAAGTCTGCCCACAGCTTACACCACACCCTGTTCATGTACTTGCTCTTCACCTCTTGCCAGGTATTTCTGATTTTATCAATCACTCTCATTATGTTATAAGATTTCCAAAAATCTGTAATTTCCATTATACCGCTCCTTGTGCAAATTAATTTCTTAGCAGTTGATACACCTGCATTTTAACTGAAGCTTTTATACAGTCTGCTTGGTTTTAAATGGTTTTCAATGAGGACTGACCCATACCTAACAGTGTAGCACCACTTCTCCCCTGCCTCAATTCGTTGTATGGCCTGCATCTTTACATCTAGTGAGATAGACACCACCACATTTTAGACACACACACACACACATCACTACCACTTGATGGCCACTTGGCTGGCATAGGGGTGGCTAATAATGAATATTTTCAATAAAAAAGGGAAATGATTAGATACAATCTGTGTATATATTCCAAACATCAGGTTTGAACTAATAGTATTTTTTTTTTTTAAGTTGCGCACTTTGTTCTGATTGGTTGAAATCAAAACAAAAGACTATGGCAATGTGCGTTTTTGTTGGATTCCATTAGTTTCTTTGTTTTTTTAAAAAAAATTTAAGCAAAAGAAATGACTGGAAAAATGAACTTTGTAATAAAGAAGCTTCGTTATCAGAGGCTTCTTTGCCAGAGGTATGCCTGTACGTAAAGTTTAAATGTTACAATTATTAGTTTTTGATTTCTTTCCATAATGAGTTGCTTAAAAAGATTAATTTCTGTTTGAATGATAAGTTTCAAAATGAAAAACAGTTTTATGCTATACAATATTTATAATTTTATGTACTCAGATTTTTTTAAAAAAAATAAAAAAATTTTTATAATCCTGTCTTAAATATTTAGTAGTCAGAAAACAACGGCAAATAAAAAGGAAAATCATTTTCAACTGATAATAAAACTTTGTAGTCATAGTGTGTAGTACAAAAATTAAATATTTGTTTTTTTACATTAATTTGTTTTAAAGGGATATGTATTTAAAAATTGGGAATTTATTAAAATATTAGTCATGCTTATTGTTAGTTTCACACACAAAATAGAGGTTGTAGGTTTACAATCAATTTTTCAGTGTCTGTCATTCCTGTTAATGAGTATTTCTCTAAATCCAAATTAGAGCCCATCAAAGATTTTTTTCAATGCATTTTAGTATGTGGGTCTTAAAAGGGTGGGTTTAAAAAACAGTGATGTCATACATTTTCAAAGAGACACAAATTTAAAAGTAAGGTTTCTAAGTTTCTACATATTAAAAATAAAGCTGGATTTTTGAGGGGGCTGGGGGCAAATTGTTTCATGTTATGAACTGGGGCACTCATTAATTCTACTGGACCCTTTTCTTTTAACCAAACTTTATTACTTAAATACATTTTTTTCTCAAAAATGATATATAAAAAATAAAAGTAATGTTTATTAGATTCTTTATTTTATATATACAAGTATATAGATGTAACTGGAGACTGACTTTTTAAATGTCTTTGAGAGAGAGAGAGACAGACACACACACACACACTCTCTCTCTCTCTCTCTCTTTTCTTATAGTGTTTTAGCCAGCTACATGCATTGAGTCATCTATCTAGAAATATGGATGCGATTGTATTTATCTTTTCATTTGAGTTCTGAAAATTGTGTGGACCAATTTAGTTCTAGTTGCTTCAAATGCTTTCTTTTGATGTTGCCTAGCTCTATAGCATAGTACCAACCATTAACAATTAAGCCATTAGAAACCTAAAATTTTCAGGATAATTCCTCAACATGTAAGGTAATCAGCATTAATTTCACATTAAATCATGACGAACAAATTTTTTGGGAGGTAGGGACATTGTTTTTTAGGGTAAAAATGCCTAGCCTTTTGTTTTTTGTTTTTTTTACCTTACCTAACATAATGTTGGACTCATGTTCAGTCTATTGGAACCTTCCTTTTGCAAAAGCAACTCATTTTCAGTTTGTAACACTGTTGAGCACAGTTAAGAGAAGATATTCAAATGTGCTAGTATATCATTCAAAGAAACTACCATTGTTTTGCATAACAAGATGTTTTGCAATGTTTCCATTTATGAGAGCTATTGTTGACCATTGTGATCATAAGCCTCATTCACATGTTTGTTCCTCAACAAAATACTTATGCCACTTCAAAACAGTCTGGTCTAGGCTTGTTGAATAAATTCATTTAATAAATTTATTTTGTGTACTTTTTGAAGAATATGCAAAATGAAACAGTCCTCATTCCCCATTTAATAAACAAGTTTTGGAATTCTCTATCAATTAAAATACAACTAATCATGTGACTTTTGGGCTTTTAAATCTTTTTTTGTATATGTCACAGTCATTGGCACTATGTCATTGCACTAATTTTTCAGTGTTCCCCCTTTTTTTACAAAAAAAATCTATCATCAGAAGATATGTATGCTAAGTCATTACTTTACATATTTTTGACAAGGATATAGAGCCCCCCCCTCAAAAATAATATTAATTGGACTGAATATTTTCATTTTATACAATTGAATCATTTCTAGGAAAACAACCCTCAATAAAACAAAATGCAATTTTTAAAAATGTGCTTATATGTTGAAGAGCTTAATAAATATCATGTATGGGATTGTCTGAAATCAAGTCATGCATTAAGGATGTAATGATATCTAGGTGCTCTCTCACATTGCATTTTTTAAAAGTTATTGATTTTTTAAAAATGTTTCATAAAATAACTATTTAGTATCTATTTGAGACCTAAGTAGAGAGCAATTTCCCTGTATGTGCAAGATTAACTTGATCTTTTAAATCACTAGAATAACTTTTCACTCACTTTCTAGAGGTTGAATATCTCAAACTTTTTAGGAAAGTGCCTTGCTATTATTTTTTTAATGCATATCATTGTATTAAAAATAGTGCTCATTTGAAAATCCACAGAAATGGACCAGTTCAGAAAGGTGAGAAGAAGCAGTCACTGGCAAGACACCAATGTAACCCAGGCTGCCAGTGTAAACAAATGCTCTAAATTTTGCTGATCTGCTATTCAACTTATGATTGTATTTTTTTTTCTTCTTCTTCTTCTTCTTGATGATCTGCTTTTTTTTTGTGTTAACCTAACATTGGTAGTGTGACAATTTTGGAATTACTGCAATGATTTTCTTTAAGCTAAACCTTTGGTATAGTGTACAATCTTTTTTAATCATTGTCCTTAGATCTTTTTTCATTTATTTACTCTTTTCTTAGTCTTGTTTGTCACTGATAAAAATGATTGTGATAATTAATTGTTGCCAGACTCAGTTTTGTATCATGTGTATGTAACTAGAAAAAAAATGTTTTTCGATTGAAGTTTGTGCATATGTCTTTATGCAGATGTTTATTTTGGTAGTTATCTATCAACTTTTATTTATCAAATTTAAATAGTGCACAATTAATTTATTTAAAAAATGTTCACTGCAAAATTGGAAAAACTCAAAATGTTTTAAGATGAAAATTTTAGTCTTTTTACTTCTAATTATCTAAACTACTACTGCTTATATATATATTTGTATTTTAAGCAATTCTTAGAAACCCTGTTCCCTTCCAAGACTTATGATTTCTTGTTAAACTTAGCAGAGGAGACTAATAATCTGATTTAATAATTTTGTTTAATTAAGTAATTAAAATTTTTAAACATACCCGCAGGAAGAGGGATACTATAGAGGATGATGAAGGTTCACCACCACAGAAAAACAAGAAGCGGTGTTATGCATGTAACTGTAAATTAGAATTGGCACAAAGGCAGATCGGACAATGTCGATGTGGTACGTATTAACTTTACCTTGTATACAATAGTATTTGTCTTTGGAGACATTACTTTCAGCAATCTGAAATGCTTTTACAGAACTGGCACTTTTCAATGAAGATTTTATTTTTCTTTAAAAATGCGTTATTGTATTTTAATAACTTAAATATTGGTTCTCTGCTGAAATAATGATTGCTTGCTTTTGAGAACTTGTATTTTTCTTTATTATTGGAAATAACTGGTATCTTTATATTGGTTAGTTTGTGGAGCAGGTGTTTTGGTTTTGTAGTTGTGTTTTTTTTTTTTTTGGTATCTTTTATTTTTTGTAACAAGTATAATCAGCATTTTGCATTTTATTTTACTTAGCTAATTTTTAAGTTTAAATTTTTTTAACTAAAAGTTATTTTTGGATAATATTTAGAGCTTGAAAGGTTGGCATGTAAGGAAAATGGCTTTAAATACCAAAAATTTATTCACTGATCTGTTGTAATGAATACAAAGACAAAAAAAAGAAAAAGTGAGACTGTTTTATGATGAATTTATGTAAATACTAGACATAATGTTTGACAATTTAAAGAAATGGGCAAAAAGAGAAAAGAGTTACCTATATGTGGTACTTTGTGTGTGCATGTATGTATTTTTTGCAGAATCACTATTTGGTAAAAGAGCATATAATAGGGAAATTGTGTAAAAACTACAAAGATAATGTAAATAAAGAGTTGGATCATTTATGCATTTTCAATAATAATAAAAAAAAGATGAGAACAGAGAATTATTGGTGATGTGCTACTTCTAAACCTAGACAGTAAAATACATCAAGTGGATGAAAATGAATATGGGGAAAATTTTTGAGAGGCTCATTTGTCTGATTATCTACAACCAATAGTCAGTTATGGGGATTATCATGCCATGATATGGGGTTGGTATGTGGTATGATGGGAAAACTAACCTAGTGTTTATTAAAGGTCATTTTAATGCTGCATGCTGCATATAATATTTCAGCCAACCCCATAATATTGTTTACTTACGGCTACCTTCATTATGGAATATAAATTTTCTGGGAGACATGAGAAATTCATTATACTGCCTCAACAATGACTGCATGAAAGACATGACAAAGCCTCCAGCTTCTTACCCTGGATTTCAGAGAGCTCAGATATGAAACTTATTGAACACTATTGGCAGCATCTTAACAGGAAACTGTGACCAACAACATCCATTTAATGTGAATCAACTCAATCAAGGCTACACACTCACCCACATATGGGACAATAAGAATCAGGCTATGATATAGTACCTGATCAGTTCCATGCCTAATCAAATTCAGACTCTGGTGGATCTCTTAACAGATACCGAACTTTACATTTCATGTCTTTACTTCTATGTACAACATCTTATTTTTGAATAAAAGACATCTTCTAAAATAGCCCTGCTCAATTATTCTAGCAGGGATATGCACATGGGAAACAAACAGTTTTGTTGTTGTATAAATGCAAACAATGACATCATTTCTATACTGATGTCACATTAACTCTAATTGTTAACTTTATATATTAGTACTTAAATATTATTACTTTTGGTTTTGATTATGAAATGTAAATTGTTATTGTCAGTTTGTTTTTTTTTTTTTCAAAAGCTGCTTAGTCATTTTAGCTAAAAAATTTTTTTTAGAAAATTAAAATTTCAAAAATTTGTTCATCTTTTTCAGAATTTTTGTTAGAAAGCATAGATAGTAAAAGTTTAGAACGTACGTAACGTTTGTTTTTATCATTACTTTTATGTATATATATATATGGTCTCAATTCATTTTATGTGTAATAGTTCTGCTGTGGCAATTAACATAATGGGGAATATAAAGGTTGTGGGAAATATTTTGTGTATTTCCAGTATGTTCCTGTAATATATTAGTGAGATTTAAACTCTGCTGCATCACATGACAGCCTTGCTTTAGCTGCAGAAGATCCCAGGTGAAAAATATAGTAGAAAAGGGTTTTAAAAATGTTTAAAGCATATTGCTAGATTTTTTTTTTTTTTAACCTTTGTAGCTAGAGTGTAGAGTCCAATGTAGCAAGCTTGAAAACAAAAGGGATATCAGCTGGTTTGAGATAATTCAATAGGTACACAGTTTAGGTTATTTGACAGCTGCCATCTTTGATTTCTTACCATTGCTGAAAATGAATTCATTCTGAAATCAGAAATTAAGTGTGACCTTCAAGAGAGTTGCAGCACTCCAGAGAAATTCTATTTCTTTTTTAGTTAGCAGTAGGAACTCCAGAATAAATATTAAAAACAATGTATAGATCTCAGCTTTGCTCCTTCATTGAATCTTGACTGAACATGAGCCATAGGATTTTCTTATGTGGATGAAACCACAAATTTTGATTCAAGGTAGATGACAAAGTAAAGCTTTATCACTCTAATAACTGAGAATAAAAAAAGAAAGAAAGGGAGTATTAATAGTTAGGTCCATTGACTTATTTACTTTTAGTATAGGATTATAGTGCATAGTGTATGTATCTCTCATAGCCAAGCCTAAATAACCCTAGACATCTACATTATTTGCTTCATGGGAGAGACAGAATGGGATTCCTGAAACTATAATTGAGTGGCTGATCTATTTAATGCACACTACTCTGATAGTTCTTTTTAGAATAATGAATGCACTGACTCATTATTTCCTTTTATGCTTGATTAAATGATACTGGCAATTATTAGATAATTTACTTATCAGGGCACAATGTTCTTTTGTCTGGTTTATTTTTGGCAGGTTAACAGAACTAGAGTGCTTGATCAAGGAAAAAAAGAACAACAATAGCTATTTGATCTAATATGGTAACTTCATCAAATTACTCTAACCATTTTAGTCTTTTGTAGTTTTTCATGTTAATGGCTTGTGAAGGGAAATGACTGGGTTTACTGCTCTCCTTTCACTTGGTACCTGTCTCTCATTGCTTGGTGGGATTTCTCTTTTCCTTTTTTTACTTTTTCTCTCTCTCTCCATTTTTTTTTTTTTTTTTCCTCTGGTTACCCTTGGATCTTATCATCATAGCACTGTCTGAAATAAATCATGTCTTTTGTTTCGTACATTCAACAGCCTAAATATTCAAAAACAAAATTACTTAGAAATCTTTTTCTTTTATGCATACAACTAGCTCTGAAATTTGAGATAAACTGCATTAGTTTACTGTTTGCAAACTTTTTATGTGTGTATATATATATATGTGTGTGTGTATATATGTGTGTGTGTGTGTATATATGTGTGTGTGTGTGTGTATATATTTTCTAAAATTTAACTTTTATCATTTTACTTTTAAGAATACACTTTGGTCTTTTGACACCTTTCTCATTAGGATATTTTTATTTTTAATGTTTTTAATCCTACCCTGGAACTAGGGACTATTTTGTAACATAAATCTTTTGGCAGATTAGTATCTGTGACCACTAAGAATTCACAGTTAGTTATCTAAAAGAATTTCTGTGTATAAGTAATTACATGAAAAACTGATTAGTGATTATGTATACATTAAATCCTATTTTTTTTTGTTTTGTTTTGTAGGAATATGAAAAGGAAATTGTGAATACATTTTATTTTTACTATAAAAAAAAAAATATTAGATTTTTTGCTTTAAAAAGTTTTTAAACAAATTCCATCAAAAAAGGAAATATAACTAATTAATGAACCTAGAAATCTTTCTGTCATCATCAGAATTGGTGGACTATAAGGTGACAGGAAATCCTCAAACTAAAAACTAATCTTACTTTCTGTAAATAATTCATTATTGCTAATTTTTCATTCTGATCCTGAGTAAAGGTTGAGAACCATTAAAATCTCTCATTTCTCAAGTAAAACAACAGATTTATCAATTTGTCAATATTTTTAAAAGGTTTTGTGCCTCAATCACAAGTTTGAGAAATAAACTAAAAGTTTCTTCATAGATTTATTAAATGGTATTGAATGAAAATATCAAATTTTTTGTGGTAGTTTTAGATTACTGTTAAGATGAAGTTTATTCACAATACTAAACTCTTTAGAGCTCATAATATTACCAATTATTTTAAAAGTTAGCTGTTTAAAAATAAAAGAAAATCTGTACTCATTATTTTTAGAATAATTACAGTAACTTGTCAAATGTTTTTCTTTCATATACTTTCCTTGCAAAGCCCTGGCTTATAGTAACTTTTTGAGATATTTGAATATTTTTCTTTTTTACTAATGATTTTAACATCTTCAGATAACTTTATTTTGGTAATAAGAACTAAATTACCATTAAGGAATCTCTCTTCAGTTCTTAATTCCTTTAACCTAAATAACAAAGAAATGATACATTTTGAAATCACATTAGTTCTTGAATAGCAGAGAATAATTAAAATGTAAGATACATTGTTGTTTTTTTTAATCTCTAATATTTTCTTACATGCCTAACAAATGTATTTCACCTAAGTGCATAAACTAAGGATTAGAATACAATAGATAAGTAATGTTTCTTGATTATTTTTTAGCAATGCATTTGTTTGATTTAAAAAATGTACTTGTGTAGTGCTTTCTTTGCCTATTAGTCAAAATAATAATAGCTTGAGAAAAACAATATTATAAACAGCAAAGTTCTTTTTTGTTGTTGTTGCTAGTTATACTGTAATATTTAAAATCAAATTATGCTATTACTAACTCTCATTAATTCTCATTTGTGGCATTTATTTTTATTCAAAAAGGATTGCATGCCCCTCAAAAAATTAAAAATACAACAACTGTTATCAGATTAATTGAAGACTGATTTTTTATTTATGCAAGATTAATAAGTTTATGCATAATTAAGGAAGCAATTTATGGTGTCTGAAATAATCTTTTTCTTCTCTCTTGGTGAGTCTTGGTATATTTAATTCATGTTAAAAGTGAATTTTTGTCAGATAGAATTCTCATGATCATTATAAACTATATAGTTAGCATTATACTCCCATAAATCTCCTGTTTCTACCAACAATGGTTTGTCCTTTCAACAGCATTCATACAGAACATTTTATCTATGCTGGGTTTTCTTGGCTATGTGCATATTTTGTAGTTTTTAAAAAGAAAGGAAAAAAATAACCTGCTCTGGCCAATTTGACTGGTTTGAGAATTAAAAAAATCCAGAAATGCAGTTTTAATTCAGGTCATTTTGTTGATATAATATACTGGAACTTCTAACTAATTCAGAACCAAAAATGAAGTACACAGGCTAATTAATGAAAAGAGCTGGTAAAGTCAAAATTGTGTATGATAAATTAAAATGTGAAACATTGTCTCACCAAATAATTTTATATTTTCAAATTTAAACTCTTGTAATTGTAACCTCCTGTTTACTGGAGAGTTTGTTTTCAAGATCCTGATTTCTCTTAGATTAGTGGCGACCAAAATAATTCAGATTTTTCTTTTGTTTAAGTATAATTATACTATGACTAATGCAGTGTTTAGGCTTCTTTTTTTCTTTTTTTTATCTGACTTTAAATTTGTTTTTATTTATTTAAAAATAATATTCTTTAGTAAAGACATTATTACAAAGTGTGCATTTATTGAAGTTTGCTGGTTTATTACTCTCCAGTTGGTGTCTTCACAAAAAATTGCTATGTTGTTTATAAGAGTCTCTTTGAATATGAAGAAATTGCTTAACTGGCTTTATTATTATGTTAAGAATTTCAGTTTTGCACTGTAACGTACACAATGAAGAGACTCGTCTAAAAACATAAAAGTAATAATTTTGGCCACCTCTGTATAAATGCTTGATCAGCCACCCGATACTATATATAACTAAACATTTATTTACTAAGTACAGAATCAGAATCTTAAAAGTAATTTATGGTTGGCATATACATAGGTATATGCAACAGAAAGTAATTTTTTTCCAAAAGTATTTTATACACGTTCAGATCAATTTTTTTTAATGACAAATTTTTTAGCAAACTTGTTTGATTGGTCTCAGTCCTAACTAACTATCCAAATCATTCATAAATGGAGGCATGGTCATAATAGGAATGTTATTGATAAAGTAAACTAAAATAAAAACAGGTAGTTTTGTGTGCCCCCCCCTTTTTAAATGAATTTTTTCTACTTTTAAAGATGCTCAATTTTGAAATTACTACAATATCAAGGCCAGGATGCATCTTTCTAGATGAGATGGAATTCCTTAATTTAAAATGTATTTATAGATTATAAAGCACTTAGCAGAAACTACTTGAATATTGACTGACTTAAGCATTTAAAACTATCGATGGTTTTGCATGTTTAAACAAAACTTCCAAAATATAAATGTAAACATTGCAACAAGACTTGACAGTTGATTTCCAGATTTTAAAAAAAAAACAACTAATAATAGGTAATCAGTTCTTAAATTTGTTACTTTATAAATGATAAACATTATTTTTGGACAGATACTAGTCACTAAAGCGAATTTAAACAGGCTATTTTAAATATTTTGCATTAGTATTACAGCTTTAATAAATTTATCGTGTTGATTGACCGGTGTTCCTAGTCAATGCTGAAAGTTGGTAACATGAAAGGTTTGGCGTATTCAGAGTTTCCATTAACTCATGGCTTTGTTATGCTTAGTGTTATTGCATGGGAAATTCTTACATTGACTAAAGAGCACTGCAAACTCAGATGTGGACCATCACATAAGTTTGATTGTAAATAATACAGTTTTAAAAACATCTGATTTATGGGTTATTAACAGGACTTCCTAAAATAAGTTTAAACTAAGAATTTGCATAAGTTTGAATCTTCGAGCTAATAGAACTTTTAAACCATAGATTAGTTTTTTAAAATATATTTATTTTTTTATTTACTTATTTAGATCTAAAAGCAAATTTTTTTGGAAACGCTTTTTAAAAATATTATAAATTAGAATGAGTGTGTGTGCATGCTTTTGTTTGCTTAAAAAATTAAAAAGGAAACCTCTTTGTCTACATTAGGAATTTATATATACACACTAATAGAAAAATTAGGATCAGGTTTTTAGAAACAAATGTTTGTTTGTTAAGCTTTAAAATAATGACTTGTCTTCACTCTACATTAATGCAAAAACCGTACTATAATAAAATTTATTTAATCTGGCAACCTGTGATCTGCCATTTTCAATGTATCTGCACCAGGCCAAACTAGTGTAATCTATCACCCCTATTTGGCATTGTATTGTGAACTAGTCACCTTCTATCACTTGTGGGTATGTGTCTGGATATTAAGGCTCTGTGAAAACATTTTATATTATTTATTTCTCCAATAAACATTCATTTCTATGAATTAATTTATAATGCTGTCAAAGAATAGCTCTTCAACTAGGCATGGAATGAAAAAGGAAGAGGATTTTCTTAACATTAACACTACAGTACAGCTATACCATGTTTAGTCCTACTGGTAAATGTATGTAAAGAAAGACATTGTCTGCTACTCACAGTACTGTTCATTTTTCACTTGATTTAGGTGAGTTTGTTTTACTATTATAGGTGAGTTATTGTTGTTGTGATTTCTTGTATTATGGTAAAATTATGCCTATTATTTAACTGTGGATATAAACTGGCACATTATGTAACCCATTACCTGCCAGATTAAAGGAATCATACTGTACTGATCTGATACTTGTAAAAAATGGATACATGCATGATTTTTGGCAGCATCTAATACACTTGCAAGTGCTAGTGTCAAATTTTTGTTGTTAATACTGAGACCTATAAGAATTCCATGAAAATTTGTGCATTCTGACATCTTTCTGACTTTGAACAATGAAAATTTACAGGTTTATCTTACAAAGAAACGATTTTCAGATCTTATTACATCTTGGTTGTGCTATTTTAATCAGCCTAAGACACAGCATTAAAATTTTGATAAATGTTTGATGAAAATCCAGCAAAATGGTAGGTTATTTGTAGTTCAGAGAGTGATGATGATGTATCTGAGAAGCTACCCCTGTTGATATCAGTAGGTCTATCACAGCTCAGAGCACTAGGGAAGTAATTGTTTCTCTTAATTTAATTCTTTATTATCTGTTTAATAATAAAAGTCAATCAGGAAAAAGAAAATAATATAACCTTGAGTTGTTTCATGAGAAACTGAAATTGAATTAAAACATCAGAATGATACTGAAGAATTAATTACGGGCATGTTGTTCATGTTATGATGGTTGAAATGTTCAGCAGATTCAAAAATTAGAAAAATAACTTTAAAAATTTATTATTTTTTTATAATAAACTCAAATTCTCAAAGAAAAAAATATTTGTAAGTTATTTTGTTAACACATGATTGATCATTGGTTATCAACAATATTAATGTTTTTTTTTACTTTTTTCTTTTATTTATTTATTTTACAGATTTTGTATTTTGTTCTTTACATCGGCTACCAGAGCAGCACAACTGTATCTTTGATCATAAGGAAGATGGGCGACGAGAAGCAAGAGAAAAAATGGTCAAGCCAGTTCGACATTTAGGAACGTCATTCCGTCGGCTCGACTCTGATTCCTAAATACACAATCATTCAACTTAGACCAAACTGTTCCAATTTACTATCTTTTCAATTTCAGTGAAATTGAATCCTACAAACTGTTGCTGAAGCTTCATTTATAAGAAGACAGTTTCGTTGAATTTTCTAGTGAACAAACATTGTTATGAAGCCTGATCCATACTGATACAGTTGGCCACACACAAAAAAAAATATATATATATATATATATACACATATATATATATATGTATGTATATATATATATATATTCTGGACCATTACAGAAACTGGTTGATGCTAAATAAAATAAACTCTTTGAGGTATTAGATAGTTTTGAATACTGGTATCCAAATAAACTGCAATAGATGCATCAGCATATTTTGGAGTGTTATATTTTGCCTTATGCAACTGCATACCTAGGCTGAATATAACTTATTTTTATTTTATTAAAGATATTTAAGAGTATACCCTTTCTGGTTTATGTACTAACAAATGTTAGTGCTCATGACAAGATAAGGTAAGAAGGTAATGAGTACTATATAATTTTATTTTGTCTACTTAACTGTCTTCTTTTTTTCCTCCATTCTGTATTTATCATTTAGCAAATGGTGTTTTTAAAGCTACAGAATGGAGCAGTAAAACCATACCGAAAAATAATATGTTAAACAAGCATCAGAATAAGTACATTTATTGTTAATTATCAAAGGAACCCACAATTTAATAATTAGATATTTATTAACTAATTTTAGCCTGGTTATGCTCAAATGTAATATGTTGGTTATAGCATGCATTTTTATGCATCTGCACTCTGTAACATCTTGCAGTATTGTAGTTAGAATTGACTGCTACATTGTTAACTTGCATGTGGATTCTAAGGGAAAAAATCTTTTATTTCAATGAAGGTTCTAGTAGGGTCTTTCTAAAAAAAAAATTTTGGCCTATCATTGTACATATGCAGGGTGATGGTCTTATGCTGTCTGCAAATGTAATTTCCTTGGGGGTACTCATTTTATTCTAAGTGCATTTGAATAATAATAATAATAACAAAGACATCTGGCTGGTATAGTTTTGTTAATACATTTATTACCAAATGTGATTAGCTAGCCAGGAACAGCTATTTCTTTTGAGCCTGGTAGTTTTGATTGCCACTGTAGATGCTGCTGAGGTTTTTTTCTACAATTTTCTTAACATTTGAGTTATATAAACAGAATAAATGCAAAAAGTTTTTCATAGTAATCAGACTTCTTGATTTCTCATGAATTTTAATTTGATTCTTTAGCATGATAGTTAGAGAGTCAAAGTTGTTTAGAAAATTGTTATAAATACTCCCAAAACTTTAATTAACATCAATAAACTTGTCTGGTAGTCTGGTAAATATTCCTGACCTCCCAAGAACTCTGATGAGTACAGTAGATCATCTATTGTTGGAGTGTAGTCACTTTAACATCTTGAGTGGAAATTGTAGAAACCTTTCTCCATGTATTGGGTTAGCTATTGTACAATGACCTAAAGATATTCAGATGCCTCTTATTAATATAAAGTCTCCCTAAACCCTATGTATAGGAGGAATATATGCCAAAACAAAAATAATCATAAGGAAGTCGGGCTTGTTTATTAGGGACGGTGTCAATTATGAGTTGACGGCATTGAGGTGGCATTCAGGTTTTGATCAGACACTGTTACTGCCTTATAACTTTATTCTGTCTGTCTGGCAACTTTAGTGTGCAAATATAAAAATAGTGGTAAACTGCAAATTTGTGGCTGCTAAAGGATAACACATGATTACTATTGAGATACAATAGATTTGAGAAAGTAAACAATTACTACAGGTCACCTCATCTCTGCTTGCTTGGATAGAATTACTAGAGCTGAAAAAAAAAAGCTTTAGAGTAGTCAATTCATAAAGCAAATAATGGTCATAATGCTCAAATTCCTATGGCAGCCATTTTGTATTTATTTAAAACTTATTATCCATAATCTTACTGGTCAACTGTTTTGCTTTGCTGAAGATGACTTCATGAGATGCAAGAATGGCAATATTTATTAATGATAGCTATGGTACTTTGCATCCTCATCAGGTATGTCAGTTATAGATTATGATAATTTCAGAAAATGTTTTGCAATACCAAAGCAAGAACAGAATCAGTGCAGACCAATTTTTCCTATAATGTCCCACAACTCTGGAACAATATAAACTGCCAAAGCAAAGAAGAGAAACATTGCAATTACATTTTCTTAAAACTGTATTTACAATATGTCTTCAAAAACATCTTAAGCTCAGTCAGTGATTTGTTCATATAATGAATTTTCTGTGTTGTGTTTGTACATGGATCATCTTTGGAGAACAGCAGTTTGTCTCTTGGGCAGGTCACGTTTTTGTAAAATAGAATATTTATTGGATATTAACTGGTAGTAAGTTTTGTTTAATCTAGCAAAATTAAAGTGAATCATGCAGTACTTGAAAAAGATATAAAATTTATTTTATATTAGACTATGTACCATAAACTGTACACTTTAACCTTTTTTGTAGGATAAGATATATTCGGTATGTTGAATACTAAATACATTACTAAAATTAATTTCATCATTTTTAAATGGCACCATCGGTAGACAAATAAGAGCATTATAGTTACCTGCTTTTGGACAAATATGACATGAAAACAAAATTCTAATTAGAAATGGCTAGATAGTGATTTCAGCAATCTTTTAGCATGTTTGTCATAATGAATTTGAAAACATTTGCTATGGTCCTACTCTCAAAATCCTTTCCAGCCAAGCAACAAACAAAATCTTGTGAAAGTTCCAGATAGCAACTCCATTTCTAATACAGACAGACAGACATGCTGTCTGATGTTTCTGAGTTAAGTACCTGTTCACTCTATATTTTACACTTTCTTTAATGCATTATTTCGTTATGGCTTCTGTCAGCTCAACTGGTAGCGATTTTTTATTAGCAAGTTGTGAAACCAATTAACAGTACTATGAACCTTTTAACCTGATTTCTATTTTCTAAATTTGTTTCTTAGAAAGTAATGAGCTTTGATAAATAGCCATCATGGCAACTGTGCCAGTTAATTATATGTACATTCTCATGTCTTCACAGGCCTAGTGAGTTAGGATAGTTTCTTGCCATTATAGATCATAGGTTTTCTCAAAACATTTAATCTGGGTTTTGTTTGTGTATGGTTCAGCAATGAATAGTGTTAATAAAATAGAACTAAACATAAGCACTATCCTTGAAGAACTTAATTGTATGTACCTTTACATAATTTAAACATCACCAAATTTTTCTTCATTATTAACCAAAAGTAAAAGTTGCAACAACAACAACAGCAATTTCATGGTTGTGTGGAATCATGTCCTAACTTTGATCGTACTTATACATTTGGCATACCTAAACCATAGATATACATGGGGTTGGCTTTGGAAAAGTAAACTATAATATATTGCTCTATCCATATGCTAAGTAGTAAAAAAAAAAAAAAAAAATCTGGGTTGTGTGCCACTGTACAAGTTTGGCATGGAGATGCTACACAGAAGTTAAGATTAGCAAATAAATGGAAGGAAAATGCTGGGCTTTTCTGAAAATTTGTAGGGAGACAGTTTGGTATGTTCTACTCATTGCTAAATGCTATTAACAGTGGTGGTGATGTTGATGAATCATAGTGGATATCCCTGTAAAACAATTAGAGAAGGTAGTTATTCGTGAAATATCATTTCTTCCTCATTACCACTGACCCAAGGAACTTCTGAAGAACAGACAATGGCATCTACCAGAAATATCCAGGGAAACTGAATGACCTTCGTTACCATGTCTGTCACTCTGTGTAATGTCCAATGTTGTCAGATCAATATAAGCAAGCTTGACTTAATTAAACCAATCAACATTTCTGGTGGAATTTGAGGACATGAAGTAATACATTAGTCTGATGAAAGTTGCTTGTTGTGGTGGTGGATTCATCATGGTAGAGAGAGGTATTAGTTTGATTTTGTGCCTGGAACTTTAAATGCAACTTTGAGCTTGATCAGTTCCTAATTTTCATGATCACCTGCTTTATATTAGACCAATATTCATGGATGGCAATGCCAGGCATCATCATGTGATAGTAATGGTGTATATTTCCAGAGTAATGCAAATGAGTCCTTTGCTTGGCCTGCTGAGCCCATATTTGAACCTAAGAGAACTTTGGGAGTAAATGGTATGTATTTTCCAGAGGAATCTTCCTGTTCATAATACTGCTGAATTGGCCCAGGATTTTTATGAGTAGTAGCTGAGAACTGCAGATATGCATTTGACATCTTGTGAAGAACATGAGGTATGGAGAAATCATCCATAAATGGGTCTGTTGCACTTGATATGTACTTTAAACATTAAAAATTAGCTTCTAGGACATAGAACAACATTTTAATTTGAAATATTGATGATTCATCTAATATCATGCACTTTACAGCAATATTTTTTCAGTAACCACTTTGTAAGATAATTTGAAAGATGAATAAAAGGCACTAAAATTTACATTAAAAGTTAATAGAAATGAAAGAAATTTTGGATTAACCTGAAGTTATTAGAGAGCTGTAAGGAAATGTAGCTTAATGCTATTCAAATAGGAAAAATTCCCATCAATATTAAAAGGAAAAAACATTGTTAGATAGGCTTTACACAAAAGCAAAAAAAAAAGTGGAACAATTATATTCTAAAGTTACAATTCATCATAGTTACAATTTTTTTTCCTCCAGAATTTCTAGCTAGGTCACATGATACGGGATAGGCAAAATCTTGTAAGAAACACTGCTCCCTCATCATGGTTGTCTCTGTTGTAGAGATAGTTGTACAACAAGCATTTAGTAATTTATCATCTCCAGTAAAACTTTATGAAAAAAATATTAACCTGTGATGACTTTAGACAGGAATTTTGATCAAGTTATCGTTACTCCCAAAAAACAGAGGAAAAAAAAGTTTAATTACTGACACTAGAAATTAGAGAAGTTTCACTGGAATTATTAACTGCATATTTGCCAATTATATAATGCTAATGCAAGTTATGCACACTTAAAGAAAATTTAAGTTGGTGAAAGTGTAAGAGGCTGTACAAAACTGGTATCTAGGAGCTAGTGCTTGTCTGTTTTATGCAAGATTTAACTTTAGGTATATGGTGTCAAAGAAGATATTCTGGTGTGTTCCCTGGACACTCCTGAAGAATGTTGCTGTTAATAACAGGACCTGGAATTTGAATTAAGCCGGAGTTAGTGGGTACACAGCATAGGAATCTGAAACCAGTATCTAAAACAATGTGATTAGTGTACTGGGAATGGAGGGAGCCCTGACCTAAGAGTCGATTAAGTTTGCCTATCAACCAAAGAAATCTTTGGGCATTGAAAAGTTAAGTTTGAGAACAATAATAAAGAAAAAGTTTCCATATTGTTGAAAAACTGTCTAAATTAGGTAGAATACAGCTTGAAATAATCATGGGTTGGCTATGCTATAATCCTTAACTTCTGGTCTGGGATCATTGACCTTATTTAATCATTTGGCTTGTACAGACCTAATTTCCCCTGAATGACATGGGAAGTTTGTTAAGGTCTTGTATTGACTCATACTCAGGTGGGGGGAGGGAACAATTCTTGTCTTGTTATCTATAACCAAATGTAAGTGAAAACTCGTTTTCTATCCTAACAACATGTCATTGGTTCTGAGCATGCATTCCTATTGTAATTATTCAGTTTGAATTTTTTCTTGAATCTTTGTCGGAAAAACAAGATTAAAAGTTATTTATCTCTTCTTTAAAACAGACAAGGTGCGTAAGTTTTAAAACTTGCACGTCATAGTTTAGATTCTAGATGCACTGGAAGTCAGTCGGTCCATGGCTTTTGTCCTGTCCTGCTGTAGCTACAGGTTTCTGAAGGAGTCTGCCTTCAAACATTCAAACAGGTTCTTCTGGTTTGTAGGGATTCATTGAAAAAAAAAGCAGCTTTACAAAATTAGACCAGCTATGCTACTACATCCAGAGAATGTAGTACATCATACTGTTTAGCAATACAGGATGTTTGTGCAGCATTGTGTACGTGTAACATAGTTGAGTTATTACTAAGAAATGAATGCCAACCTGGGATATTTCATATTTACCTTAAACCTAGGAACAAAGTAAATCAACCAAACAAAATTAATAAAAGCAGGAAGAAACCAAAACAAAATTAAATTAAAATGTTGTTTTCAAGGGAAGAGATGGATTGGCAAAGTTGCCTATTTGGAAAGGAATTCAAATGAACATAAACTGTAGACTTTGGTGGGAAAATGCAGCCATAATTCTGATATTCTAGATGAATTTGTGATAGTTATGATAGAAGGTATCTTGCTGCAACTGGAAACATTTGGTGGTTTTTTTTACCTGCATGGGGAGCCTAACAAGGTTGATATCTAACAACCTTGAATGGGAATTTGATCCTTACACAAATAATCTTCTAGTACTGTCAGGAGTCATGAAAGAAACCGAAGATAGCTGGCACAGCATAATGTGTCTTTACAGGATTCTGTTTCCTATTTAATAGATGGAATCACATTAAAAAAAAAAAAAAAAACTTTCCTTTTTCTTTTAGATTTCTGTTGACTTATATTTAGTATGTTTGATTTTTGTAATTTTATTAACCCTTTTTTTTAAATTACAGAAATAAAACCCATTTAACATTGAGATATTTATTATAAGGAAAGCTAGCCATACAAATCTTATAAACCTGGTAAAATCAGAATCAAACCTAATCTGAAACGAAGACCTTATTGTCAGTTTGTGGAAAGTGCAAACATCGCTGCTGTTACAATTATAAGACATAAGCTGATTGCCAACTCCATAAATTGAAAATTGTTGTGGCTGAAGTCATTTTTAAGAACTTTCAGCTCAGTAAATCTTTTGTCATTGTGCTTAGCAATCTGTGGGCTCCCTAGTTTTGATTTTAACAAATTTATTTTCAAGACCAAAAAGGCAATTATTGGGCCAGAAGAAGAATCATGCATGGCCATGTTTTACCTTTTGACTACTTAACTGATCCTTAAAAATGCAGCAACTTTAAAAATGCATCTGTGATTCAGGTATAACAATAGCAGCTATGGAATTGTGATCTGTTCTGTTAACCTTCCATATACCACCATACTACTCAGCACAGGTCGAGTCATAGGGGCTGTGACACAGTAACTTCTTAACCCCTCATTTTGCATTACAAGTGTTGATTAAATAAAGCCAGTTCGACACATACTACCGCTTCTAGGCCGATATAAATAAGATATACAGATGGTTAATATAAACAAGTTTTTTGGCTTCTATTACCATGTGATTATCAAAGTTTGTCAAAGATTTGGTCAGCATCATCAAGATTGATGATAAAAGCCTGAAAATGTACATCTAATAGGATAGTAGTACCACTACAGAAAGATTCTGTAAACTAATTATTCAGCACATACATTGCTTAATAATAAAGCAGCAGCAAAAATACCTGCTTATTTAGTCAATAAGTACATTCTGATAGTTATTAGGAAACACTGGTTGCTTTTTTGTGGCAATTTTTTGTATAACTTTATCCTTTTAACAGAAATCACTGATTGTCTAGGTGAAATTGAACATACTTTTGTTCCAAGTAGCTTGGTTATATGACTTGTTTTGTCTCTTCCTTTTTTGGATAAAATATCAACTTCCTTCACAATTTTCTTTGGGAGTAAGTAACCAGCTTTGATGGGAAATAATGGATAACCTTGATCCATATAGACATTTACATCTGCCAAACAAAGCAATAGCAGTCATCATTAATGTTCATTAGCATTATTCTAAAGCACAATATAAGTTAACAATTATTCACTTAGTTACATGAAATGATGTCAAATTATGCTTTTAGTATGAACCAAATTTAGCTTTCATAGAAATAACTTGTTGGGTCCATAAAAACACAGAAAGCTTGTAGCAATAACAATAACGTACTACATAGTGTATATACAGTAGACAGACTCTCAATGACTCAGTAACATGCAGATCTTGGCAAAATGCCTACCTCTTCTAGAACTAGGGAGAACTGTTAACTTGCTCACAGATGGATGTCGAGGCATTTTTTTTTTAGTCCCTTGAAGTGCAATTATACATTAATTTCTCTTTACAACTGTCAGCTGACATTGGATGATTGCTTTTGATTGCAATCTGCAACATGTTTGTTAAGAAACTGAATTTCTTTTCATGAGTTACTGATCATCAACCATGCTAATTTATTGTCAGACAATGAGAGGGTTTTCGTTGTGACATTTTGAGAGTTGTCAATGTTTGATATACAATTAAAAGGAATAAGAAATTATGGTTTAATCTCCAATCTATAAAGAGGTGCACAACTACCTCCTTGTATCACCTGTCTTATCAATATGACATGCATATGCGAGTTGCAGACCCACAAAAGAAAGACAAAAATATCAGTCAATTCTCAAAGTTGAAAAGAAACTAAAAAGTAAAACAGAGATACCAAAGCAGTTTAACATTTCTCCAAATACCTTTTCATCATGGCTTAAAAATGCTGCTAAGACCAGACATTTACCTGAACAAAAGAACTGCAAGGAATAGAAACTAGTAACTAAGATTAAAATGTCAACTTCTGTTAAGTCAAGCTTTGGATAACTCAAGTATTTTGTAAGGTCCCTGCATGAGGTATCGAGAGTATGCTATATCAATTTTTCATATTTTGCTGGAATAATGCACTTTCATTAATAATAATGTCAGCAAAGAAAATAAGATTATGAATACACATGAAAACATTCAAATGCCAATAAGAGTGCATATTTTTTCCAGATGAAATACCATGATTTTATGCATTTATTATTAATGAAAATTTAATGGCACAAACATTAGACTTTCCTCTGTAAAGCAGTACCAATTTAAAGTTATGTCATGTCCCATTTGTTTCCTACAGGGGTGTATTTAGATGGAAAACATGGCAGACTGCAGACTGACTTACAGTGGAATAACCAAACTTATTAGGTGGTTCAATGAGACAAAGTCAGTCATGACAGTACAAAGAAAGTTTGGGAAGGTCTTCATCCCCCAATTGACCTCAAAATGTAAGTTTATTCATCGGTTTGTTTAGAAATTTTGGAATGCAGGCAGAGTGGACTAAACAAACATTTTCACAAGGTGACTGCATACCAATGAAACTGCAGGAAATTTGCCACTAGACAGCCATCCATTAGAACATATGTACCCTTTCAGACTTGGGACTAACCTGACCTGCTGATGCAAATTAGGTTGACCACATGATATTTGATCATTGCAACACTATATATTAAACTTAGAGAGGCACATTTACAGTCAGTTTAACAGATACGGAGAAAGGAAAAAAACTGCAACCAAAAGAGGGTATGGTAGTGGGTGGACATAGAGTAGGTGCCACAGTGACCAAGACATCAGTCATTTGAGTTTATCAGCAATGGCAAAATGTGTGCTGTGATGGGAAATTATGGCTACAAAGCCCACACAGTTACAGAAAGAGAAGGGTGGTTAGACAGGATAGTGAAGCCAAACTGACATTCATCACAGGGTAATCCATCTCCAAATGCATCTTGCAACAAATGTACCATGGCAGTAGGTTGAACCTGGAAGATGCATTTTCCATCATTATTCCTCTGCCTACCCTATTTCATATTTTGCATACATTAATGAATGGGAATATATTCCATGGGACACCTTCGATCACCATGTGGAATCTACATAACACTGTCTCATGACCATCCTCCCCTCTAATAACTCAGACTGGTCAAAGCTACCAAAATCTGACTATAACTTTTTATGATTTAAAAAAAAAAAACAAAATAGTTTTGTTTTTTTAAAAAAAGGTCAAATGGACCCTAGATTATAACCAAAATGAATAGAAAATTACCCATATCAACATGGTTACAGTACAGTGTTCGGACAACAACAAAAGCATACAAGTGCTCTGGTAGAAATACCATCCAACAATACTCCTAAACCAAACATTTCAGAGGCCATTAACCAAAAGCAGTGGCACCAGCAGCTTCTAATTAGTGTTTTAAATAGCAGAGAACACACAAAGCATGCTATCCACTTACAATAGTTCTCTGCCAAATTACACTAACATCAAAATAAAAGCATCATACAAAAACTCTTTCAAGTTGCATGCATTCCTACGCTAGTCTCAGTAACCCCAAAAACATTCAAATTTATTATTTTTTAATCTGAAAAGGCAATACCTATAGAGTTAAATATTAAAACCATTTTCTTTACTACAAAATAAACATTTAAAACAAAAAACAAACTTTTCTGAAATTTGACCAATCTTTTAGTCACTTTATTTTTTTTAGTTGTCGAATCCACATAATTATAAACCACAGTAGAGACAATTAACTGTAAGATGATCTTTTGACTTGAGGTATCTACCTACTGACCTATTTTTTTCATAAAAAGCATCTCCAGAAACCATTAATTGTTATAAAATAAATAGTTACATACTACTTAAAGATGCAAGAATTCTATGCTGGGGAAAAATGAAGTCCACGGTTCACCAATAATTTCCAAGACACCCAGCTGCAATTATAGCTGATTTTCTCATAAAGGAGCAAGAGATGCCAAAATGTGTAACAGCACTCTACAGACTGAAGCTAGTGAGATAACATATCTGCCAAGAGTACATACTAGAATGCAGCCACTATGCAAAAATTTGTAGAAAAACAAGCAAACAATTAATATTATAATTTATGAGCACATATAATGATAAGTTAATTATTGGTTTCTTTAATGCAGTGTCAAATTTTGTAAAAACTTTATAAATGTGAAAATGCAATTTCAGCGAGCTTTAGCGTACAAATAAAAATTGCAGATGTGGATTTTTTATTACAAACCCAACTAGTCAAGTATTTAAAATGTATGTCGGTTTATTATTACTTTAGTAAAGATTATCATTAACATTAGAATACTCCCAAAGAGTTGGTGAGTTTTGTTGGTGACATGGAAACTTCTCAGAATAAAATCTGTATAAAAATACAAACAACTGTGTGTTGTTATTTTCCCTAAGATATGAAAAGTTTTGTCAAATGGTTGCTTTATAATTCCTCCTTTCGTTCAATCTTCAGTAGCTCTACTTCAAAGATCAGAGTGGCATCACCTGAAGAATTCAGAAAAAAAAAGAAAAAAAAACTTTATTGCTAATTCATGTAAATTAACACGCATTACCTGTATCTTACTTTAGCAAAATTACTTCATTTCCATGCAATTAGGTCTTCTCGATGTTGTCTTGTACTTAACATTTATTAATGGTATAAAACTTTAGCATATTAAAATATAAAATATAAACAAGAGACTTGTCAGACCTAAATAAACACACTCTCTGTACTGGAACTACTTTACTGTTGTATTCATGAAATGATAAGTACTTCATCTGTTAGGTAGATCATGAACTTACTTGCAGGACCGGTGAGTGAAAGAGAGCAGGATGATGTGCATGTTCAGGTGTTTAGTTACTTCTCAGGTTCTTGCAGATGCAAGGTTAAGATAAAAATTAGTTTCACATAATTTCTCATTTCTTAACTTAAATCTATTTTTGTGAGGTTTTTTCCTCAAACAAAACAGTGGTTTTATATGAGGTCTGTTGAAAAAGTATTCAACTTTATTTTTTTCCGTGTGAAGTAATGACATTAGGGAGGCAAGTGTTCATAGTGGAGCCGCATGCCTTCATGCGCATGTGTGGTTTTTGCTGGGCTTGCTGGATGCGTCAGGTGCTGTACCACTTACTCGTCGCATTTTCATTTCGCCTGTGATGACGGAACATGCGGGGGCAACGATCTTGCATCAAGTTTTGCCAAAAGCTTAGAGATACACAAGCAGAAACAATTCGCAAAGTTCAACAGGCTTTTGGTGACAATGCCATGGGTGTTACCAAAATTAAAGAATGGTACAACAGGTTCAAAGATGGCTGCACATCAGTGGAGAGTGACCAGCGTTCTGGGAGGCCGCCAACAAGCTGCAATGCAGTTGTTATCGAGAAAGTGCGGAACTTGATAATGGAGGATCGTTGTTTGACGGTGTGAGAAATTGGTGACGAGGTTGGGATCAGTAAAGATTCTGCACATGCAATTTTAAAGGATTTGGGCTTGCTCAGAGTGGCAGCGAAATTTGTGCCCAAACTGCTTTCTCAGGAACAACAACAACTTCGTCTTGAGGTTGCGCACGACCTGCCGGATACTGCCAACAGGAATCCTGAGTTTCAGAATACTGTGATAACTGGAGATGAGACGTGGGTGTATGGGTACGACCCGGAAGCCAAAGCTCAGTCATCACAGTGGAAGCACCCAACGTCGCCAAGTTCCAGAGAAAATTCAGGGTGATGCTGACTGTTTTCTTCGACTACCGAGGCATTGTGCATCATGAATATGCGCCAGAAGAACAAACAGTTACAAAGGAGCACTATCAGGAAGTTCTCCGACGTCTTCATGATGCAGTTCGGCGCAAGAGACCGGATCTGTGGGTCTCGCAAAACTGGCAGCTGCATCATGACAACGCCCCAGCTCATTTGTCGCAGCTGATCCAAGATTTCTTGGCAAAGAAAGGCATTTCGCTCATTTGCCAGGTTCCCTACTCTCCAGACATGGCTCCTTCTGATTTCTGGTTGTTCCCAAAAATAAACGAAGATGCCACCAAAAGGCTCCTGCTTTGAGAGACGAGAGGACATCATGCAGAATGCGACGGCGAAGTTGAGAGCCATTCCAGAAGAATTCCAGATGTGCTTTGAACAGTGGGAGGATCGCTGGGCTAAGTGTGTGGAGGCACAAGGGCCTACTTCAAAGGGGATTAGCAATTGAACCCCACCAAGTACGTAATTTTTTTTTCCCAGCCTAAGGTCGGATACTTTTTTGACAGACCTCGTATTGGAAGTGTGACTGGTCTGACCTAACATTTATGAATATTCTGGTAAACTGTTTTATCAGAGAAATAATAAATTCTCAGAATTCTTTTATGAAAATAAATTTATATTTGAGAGGTGCTCAGATCATTTGCTACGTCTGTATTAACTTAAGTAATGAGTTATTTACCATGAATAAAAATACTTTCATTTCAAGCTTTTTTTTTCTCACCTAAACCAAAAACGAGAGTATGTGATTTATACATCATTACTTCACCATTGTGAAATATATAGAAAACAGAGAAATCCAGAAATTAGTTTCTTCAGAGATGAATTATAATTATCCACATCAAAACATGATGCAGGTGCCACACAAGAACCTTGAATGAGTATCAGGGTTAGTCTTGTCAATTGGCCCATTCTCACTCCTGTGTTCCAATTTCAACAAGGTATTGAATGCACTTTCAGCTCTTGGCTTTAGTCTGGTTTCAGAATTGACTTGGAATTCAAAAGCAGTTAAGAGATGGAATTTTTTTGGCAGTTCACCAAACTGATGGAGATGGCATCAGATAAAAAGCCATCTAGCTTTAAAAATTCAATTTTACATGGTGTTTAATATCACCTGAAATATAACAGCGAGTAAATGTGATGTAAATATCAGGATGGACTTTTATGCCAATAATTAATGACGACTTCATTCTAAGATGATTTGAGATGCGATGTAACCCAGCTAGACTTATCCACATCCACAGGTCAAATGGCATTTGCTGGAGGTTTCTCCTTTTTCTCCTCCTCACAAAACTCAGGAGCTAGGTTTGCTTGGCTATAAATCAAAGACTGCTTCTGGATTAGAATGCAAAATTTAGAAGCAATATATATCAACTACATCCTATGCTCTTACTACAATGATGAAACTAATCTTCCTGTTGTTGGAACCTTCATTTCTTAAACAAATTAGTTAATTTAGTAGCTAATGCATTCTGTTAAGACTGATATATAATGCTCAGTTGATTTTTTCCATCATCACAAAGGATTAAATCTTCCATCTTTGTAAGCAATTTTATAGTAATTAAACTCAAATCAGGTGAGTACAGCCTTGGCCAGTCAATTTGGCCTGCTCAGGAATTTTCAATGTGTTTACTTTTATGCTAAACACTAGCTGGGGTACCTGTTAGGCCAGCATGTTGTGACTTAAAACCCTGCCCAGATTCTGATGTACCTACACCCAAAATTTTGGGTTTCTAGGTGATACAGGATGGCTGCAAAAGAGTAACAAGCAGATGCACAAATGCTCAAAATATATATTAGATGAAGCCTTCATCTACATGCATGACAACTGTCCAACAATGAAACTTCTTTCCCTATTCATGATTAAAAAATCTGTAAAGCTAACAGCAGATACATGGGAAAAGGTAATGTGCATATGAATAGGTATTACTTGCAACAATACAAAATTTGAATTAACTAGAACATTTTTGAATTTTCCAATATTTTCTAGATGATTCTTATGCTCTGAAAGATGTCAAGAATTTTCATTTCAATCTAGATATTTTTGGAAATCTCCAAAAGTTTCTTTATAACTTTTCCACGTATAGAAATAACCATCCATGATCAGCATATTCAGTCAATAATGAATTTTTAAATCCAACTTGTGAAAATATGCATGGAAAGTGTATAAGTGATCATATTAAACAACAGATTACTGCATATGTCAAAATGGACCTGACACATTCAGAAATTGTTGAAAAAATGGTCTTTTAGTAACTGTTGGCAAGGTTATTGGAATAATTAAAAAAACTGGTTCTCTTAAGAAAAAAGTGGATGAATAAAAAAGAAATATCAAACAAGGAAAGAAAGAGTTATGGCAAAGCTTCAAGAGGAGGATAGGTTTTCCTCAAGTGGTACATTAGCTAGAGAGTTAAAGTATTGCCAAGAACATATTTGCTAATAATGGGCTTCAAATCACATCCCAAGACTTTCTACCATACAAAGGCAAGAGATTCTTCATTTTTGTAAGAAATACCAAAATTGTCCAGTAGAAGATTGGAGCAATGTGACATTTGCAGATAAAAGTTCACTCAATCATTTGGTAATCATGATTCTTTGAGTCTGGTGAAAGACTTAAATCAAACTGCATTTCACAAACCCAGAAGCACCCAGACAGAAAGTGTCCTAGACCTAAAAGGATCACCAAAGAATACAAATTGGTATTTTAAGGTTTTAAAAACATATTCTTTAGAATTTACTATGAAACTCCATCCTGGTAATTGTTTTTACAAGAAAAGGCAGCCTGTCACATAACAGAGAAAGTCTTCTCTTCATTCAAGAACAATACAATTCATTGCCATGAAGATTAGCCTGGAAATTTAATTGAGAACATATGGGCAGTGATGAAGAAATGTATTCTAAAAATTATCCAAAGAATAGGAAATGGCAAAAATTATTAAGGAGGCTTGGGAAAGAATTTCACCATACAAAACATTAGATGAAACAATGTCAGTCATTAAAAACAAAACTTTTTTTTGTTGTTATAATTTCAGATTTTGTTTTTGTAATTTTTCTTTATCATGTTTGTTAATAAAACCAAGACACTTACCTGGCTTTAAGTCTTCATGTAAAAAAAGTGTAATAACACTTTAAATAAAATGGAATTTCTACATAAATTACAGTGGCAGCCAGAATTATTTTATTATATATGTTGTTAAAATATTATTGGGTGTTCATTGTGCTACAGTGTAGAAATGCATTTTTAACTCAATAAAACCAATTAAACTTTGTTTTGATATTTGCAGGGTCTCTGTACTAAATACACCCTTAATATAGTAATTTTTTGTAGAGATGCAGTAAACTTGAATAAATGCACATTTTCAATATTGCTTTAGTAAAGAATATTACTTCAATAAAAAGAAATATGTAAATGATACATCGGAAACAAAACAAACATTTAAGCATTTGATTAGTTATGACATAGTTTCACTTGCCAGAAATAATTCTGGAATTGCAATAATCTTAGTCACCAGTTAAAATAAAGCAAAAATTACTCTAGAATTTCAAAAGTTAAGTAATTATCTCCTTTAAGAGAAAGTAGCTGTTAGAGAGCCAGAAGACAACCTGTTTCTTTGGACAGTGGGACATTATTACAATAGAACATGGAAATGAAGATGTACACCCCATCCAGAAATAAACAGCATTCCGCCATTATGTTTGTGCAAGCAGACATTATTATTATTATTTATTTAATATAATAATACTAGACATTTAATTCAACTCATATGTAAATTATTCACAACAATTTCTCTACAAATCAACTAAAAATAATAGAAGGATAAAAAACATCTGTCCTTAATATTAAGTTTCATTGCAATAAAAATATTCTTTATTTTGTTTGTATTTTTCCCTCTTAATCTTCATTCATTGCACTAACTGTGGATGTGAATATTAATAAGGTCCAGCAGGTAAGTTTATCAGTTTATTATGGATACACACACATACACACACATATATTGCTATCTGGCTCACCTGGAATTTTGGGTGGTGCCCCACTACTGCCATAACCCATATCAGAAGGGATAACCAGTTTTCGTTTTTCACCTTCACACATCCTAAAACACAGATTCACATCATTATAAAGTCAGTTTTCTCTTGACCCATGCATTAAAAAAACACACAAAAAAAAATTAATATATATGTACTCTGCATTATTCTTTAACATCCATAATTTTTAAATTCTTGGCACAAGATATTTGGACTAGTGAGCTGCAGTACTAGATGAACTTTAATTGCAGTTCAGCTAGAATCAAGCAGAATCCATGTGAATGGTTTAAATATTCTTCTTATACTGATGTGGTACTTTTACATTTCACCTAATGTTAAGATCTGCAGTCTGTAAAGCCAGCACAAAAACTACTGACTTGGTTTTCTTAATCAAAATTTCTTCTCATTTCTGCATAGCCTTTCACAAAGATTAGCTGAGATATCTTTATGAAGTCCAAGTTAGAAGCGTATTAGAAAATGAGATTATTTACTTTTTACATGGCAAAGTAATCTTAGACGTTTCAACTTAAGAAACAAAAATTGTGTATAATATTTTAAGCGATTTTTTTTTTAGAGATGTACTCACCCTAAAAGTCCTTGATCCCATCCTTTGATTACTTGTCCTGCCCCTAATGTAAATACAAATGGCTCATTTCTAGAAAAGCTACTGTCAAAGTCTGACCCATCTTCAAGTTTTCCCTAGGAAGCAGAAAATGTTCTCAAGTACAGAGTACGTACTTTAAAACAATGCAGTTCAAGGATAACATTCATTTATCAAGCATAGCAATCCTAAATAAACAATAATGGATTTCTTTCTTCCATTCATTTATTATGTTTGGTTGGTTTTTTCTTTTTCTCTGCATTTACTATGTACTCAGCAAAGTTACGTGTTATTTTAATGTTACTGAATACTGTCTTAGAAAGAATGGTTCTGAATAAAAGGAATTGAACATATTTGATTTTGCAACAGAAAGATGTATATTAGTCCTTTAACTTCTCTCCGGAGATTAAGCAACTTGTGAAGAAACAATCCTTACAAAGTGTAATTTATCGAACTAGAGAGTGCTCTCTATACAGTCAGGAAATGCTTAAAGCATGGGCGGAGGGAATTAGTGTGTGCATATAGTCCACTGATAATTAGAAAACATTCTCATGCTGTGAAAGCTGACAAATTCCGCCAGTTCTAGTAGAATTCAGCCAAAAGAAAACCCCTCATGTTGATGAAGCAGATCTTCCATGATGTTATTCTCAATTAAAGGACCCTGGAAGTTCAGCTTTAGTAACACTTCATTATGAGAATATTTTGTTAATTACCCTCATGTTGATGAAGCAGATCTTCCATGATGTTATTCTCAATTAAAGGACCCTGGAAGTTCAGCTTTAGTAACACTTCATTATGAGAATATTTTGTTAATTATCAGCATTTGTTTTACTTTCCATACCACTCCACTTTAAAAATGGTTTCTAATTTTAGTTAAAAATTTAGAAATATTATCTGTAATTCTTTTTTAAGAACTTGTTGTTAAACTATCATGATAAATGCACATTCTGCAAAGTATTCTCAAAACTTTTTTTTTAAAGCAAATGATAAAATATAAACAAAAACAACATTAATACATTTGCTTGTTTGAACACTTACAATGTAGTGCATCCTGAGTAGATCACCTTTTTTTGATTTTATTTTGCATTTATTAGCATCAACCCGTTTTTTCACTCCAATTTGAAGTTTTTTCACTTTTTTTTCATCTTTTTTCTCTTGTCCATCAACAGAATCCAACACCAGAAAGTAGAGTGCAACACTAACTGGACAGATCCACTTCATGTCAAGGATTTTCACTAGAAACCTTTAAAAGAACCTTAAAGATAAGAGATTGACAATTCCCATATGAGTAAAACATTGACTGTGGGAAGTTAAAAGTTGTTAAGAACTTTTTTTTAAAATGCATCTCTTTGATGTCATTTTGGATATTACAACAAAAGAACCAACTTGGACTTCGAAGGCTCATCAGGGGGCCTGCTGACTTTCTACACTTCATAAAATATGTTTTGTACATAGAGAAGCAATGTGCCAAAGTTTATTTTTAGCTTGATCCCCAAAATACAGCAGGCTACAGAGAAACCCTGGTGCCTAATCTGATGTATTATGTGGAATACAAAGGTAATCCTGCAAAAACAAAAAAAATGAATGGATGCATTGTGCCATTTTTTCAAAAATCCACTACCAGCTATTTCGTCCTGGTCAACCATTTTTCTGGTAGGGGGAAGAGCCAGGCTCAACTACTGGTACAGGATACACGTGTGATGTAGCTAGATAGGCTCCAAGATTCAGCCATCTCAGCTAAGTGAGGCTTACCTACGCTGGTAAAAGGTTATGCATAGCCAGCCCCCTTCCCATAGGAAGGTGTGTGTAATTTACTCAAGTGCTTAAATGTACTCTTTGTTTGGTCCCTAATCAGATGAACAGGTGTTCTTTCCTTTCACTGGGCAGTGTAAGCTTATGACTAAAATAGAGCAGGAGAACAAACTAAGTGTTCTTTTCAACAGAATTAAACTTGTAAAGAAAATAACATGGTGTTCTGTATGTAGTGTAAAAAAATTAATCTTAAAGGTAGAAAAGATATTAGTATAGTTTTCTCTGATCTGTCAGGTTTGAAAGCTTGTTAGAAGATGGATAAATTTGCATGTGGCCTAATGTTTTGTTAATGAGCCAAAGTCCAAAAAGTTACCTTGGTCAACATCACTGGAATTATTAAAGACGTGCTTTCTGTATTTTTTTGTGGAGAACTTCAATATACTAATTCTGTTGGAGCAGAGCTACTGTCCTCTAAAGCCTTTTGGCTACCCCAGACAACCTGCTGAGCCAGAGAGATGAAAAAGTTTAATAGTCTCTAGCCATGTTTCTTTTAGCTTTAAAGCCAAATACATGGTTGCACTGATTAAGTTTACTGGACTAACAGGTGCAATGTGCCTGATGTTGGACTAGGTTCCATACTGTCAGAGCCTGCAGATTTAAAGTCAGGTTGGGAGACTTAAGAAAATGCAAAAATTTTTGAAAATCAATTAGTTTCCACTTGAATTTGCTGCTTCTAGTAGGGAGTACTTCATATAGTAAATTTCAGAAATATGGGTGTTAATATATCTTTAATTCAAATACCATGGATGAGATCCAGAGATTAGGCATCCTTGTTTTTTCAGTTGTTTCTCTCTCTCCCCATAAGACTTTTTTTAGGAATTTAAATTCATTCCCTATAAGGATCCATTTTACATTTTCCAGACTATCACTTTTAAATGTATTAAGATTATTTAATTTTTGGTGGATAGCTGGTTTGCTGCATAACACCACCATTAGATTTTCACTATGTTTAATCTGCTCTAAGTAGAGAATTTTCTATCTTTTTTTGGCTTAGGAAGTTAAGAAGCAACTTCCTCAGTATCTCCCTGCCTGTCCAGCTGGGCCAAGTAAGAGTTTAGGGTGTCATAGTCTGGGAAATTGGGAGTCTGAATGGATTGGTCTTTGTGCAGGACCTAACATCTTGCCTGGGAGCCAATATGGCATCAACTACATTGGTATACCCAGTGTTTACAAGGGCATTGCTTATGGTCACTAGGTTAACCAATTTGGCATTGTGCAAATCAAGCATCCAAATCCCAGACCAGAGGTGGCTTTATGACCTGGCAGACTGTTTCAGTACCTGATAACACACACACACAGAGAGAGAGAGAGAGAGAGGAGTCCTGGAACCCTATGTCCAATAACCTCACCATTTGTCTACATCAAAAACTTTAGTTTCCTGAAACCCATGCTTAGTGTTTTATCAAAAGCACAATTAGCAATTGAATCCAGAGGATCTGCTCTACCACTTAGTTTGGAGAATGCAACTGTACTCCCATTCTCATCTGGTAAGGTCTCTCTCAGTGTGGTGTGAGTCTCCATGTTGTTACTTGGGCATCAATTTCTTCTTGGTGGGAGAGCAAATAAAGCTGCACTTCCTCCACAGGGCACCAAAATTGACACAACAGCAGTCAGCTTGAGGGTTCAGATTTGACCTTGCTTCGTTGGTCATGAAAACTGGGTTCACTCTCTCCACAATTCTGTTTGATGATGTGCACCCACCCTTACAAATTGCATCAGCCAGTTCTTCTCCTTTAAGGTTATCATTACATTGTCTCAAAGAAGAGGGAACACAACAAGCCCTGTCAGGTGAGGAATTCCTGAGCTAGGGTTTAATTCCAGAGTCCTAGATGTCAAAACAAATGTCCAAAGTCTCAAGGTTGCACTCTGCCAAAAAAGGCTGGGTTAACCTCTCTATTTACCCAATTCCTACTTTACAAGTAATTCCTATTAACTTCATTTAACACAACATTCAAACCAAGACCAGGCAGTTTTCAGCATAAGAAAATAGTTATTAAAAATCTGAAAACACTGCAAGTTCACAACACATGCAGCATGACATACATAGAAATGTGTCCAGTAGTAACCAAGCCAAATTAGTTTGTTTTTTCTCTGCCAGTAAACTTCCAGCTCCTCCATCGTTTCACAAAGAATAAAACTGTTCCATGATGACCTTGTTAACATTTCTCAATTGTCAGCTCCTGCTTGCAGTGAGATGTAGCCAGAGCAGACCAAAATTATGTCGTCATTATAAATAGTGCATCATCATAAGAGTAGAGAAAACCCAGAAAATTCTTATCAAAACCAGAATGAGAACCATATATATATATATTTCTTTAACACACGCGATTGCGAACATGTATTTATAATACTTACCAACAATAACAGGTTACATTATTTTACAACAGAGTTTGTATTTTGAAAGAAAGAAAACAAAAAAGCAGAGTGCTATAGCCTTCGTACGTTGCATGAGCAATGCAAATTAAATATAATGGTTGCCCGTCGCATATGGCCGTTCACACATCGCGTGCATAGAGCCATAGGAGCTGCTGGAAGCAAATATGTCCTCGAGTTAAACGATTCTGCCTTTAGTCAATAGAACACCGCACCACTAGGTTAAATCTCCTGCTAGCTGGTAACCTCGGGGGGGGGGGGTTGATGCGGTTCATTAGCGCAGTTTGGAGGGTAAATTTAAATTATGCCATCGGTCTTACACAACTGTACTGTGTTTTGAGGAAAAGGGACGAAGGGGTGGGTGGGGGTGGGTGGGGGGAGAGAAAAATGCTTGAATAATCTTCGTTAACATGGAAGACGAGAAATGTGAACTTTGAGTAACCTGACCAGACAATAAAGGCCTTTCTGGCGTGTAAATAAATACAATTTGAAATGTTTTTGCGATTAGAGATTTGAGTGTTTTTTCTTCTTCAAGAGAGAGAGAGAGAGAGAGAGAATCAGGGCATCGCCCAGTCTCTGGGGCTTGGGGTGAGAACAGCTTATTCCTTACTAAATTATTAATATCACGTCTGGGCTTACTTCGCGCTGCAGAAGCAGAAAAGCTTTAGCTTAAGGATTAGACACAGCTGCTAAATGCTAGTCCTATAGGATTAAACGGTTAATCTTACTGTCGTTTCCTCAAGTTTAGTCGGCGAAGTCCGCGCTAACCGGTGTACTACAGATAATGTCCCTCCAAAAAAAGTCACTCGGCTACCCGCCACACACACACACACACAAATTATACTTTTACTGCATATACACCGTATTGCATTTCTTTAAGTTTATTTATAAATTATGTATAAACAATTAGATTAATATAAACAGGAAATATATATATATGTATATGTATGTGTGTGTGTTTAAATTAAAAGTAGTGATGGATAGTATAATCTTTTAAAACGTTAATAAACTAGTCAATTCCTGTTTAAAATATTTACACCATGAAAGTCTCAAGGTTTCATTAAAAGTAAATTCTAGATCGGGCTGCACTGCTTTAAAATTCTGTAGAAGAAATACGAACTGATTAAATTTAATTATTCTTTGCGTAATTAAAAAAAAACAAACATTTTTTAAATTACAAAAAATTTACCCGGAATTAGTTTTCAGGGGAACCAGCAATCGGTCGTCACATCTCGTGCGCACGGGCTTCTAGCCCGTCGGCGCCATCTTTGTCTTCTCTGCGGCCGACTCGACTGCTTGGAGATACCTTTGGTCGTTTTGGGTCGGATTCATTCAGGAGAAAGAAAATGTCGTAAGTCCCTTCATTTATTCTTGTTTCGATTACGCGGGCTAAGCCGACTGTTGCCTAGATACCCCCCCCTAAGGTACGCAAAGACCGGAAAGCGTGTTGTAATATTTAACTACGGATGGAACTAGAATTGTACTCGTGGTTATAGTAACATGTATTATTATTATTATTATTATTATTATTATTATTATTATAACCCCAACCAATCTACCCCGTCCGTCCTTGTGATTTCTAAACAGCGCTGGATGTTCTGAGCCACTTGAAAGTGGGAGAACAATCAGGCAGGATGGTTACCACTGGATTATCCCAGCACCAGGGACCAGCCAGTTAGAAAAAGTCACTGGAAATACCACCCAAGTGCTGAAGCTCTATATCGCACATTTACTTCTGCAGTCATTTCACCGATCTCCAGCTAACTCTTTGGCGAGCAGCAGTTTATTTATTTTCAGGATAAAAGATACTGGTATCTATTGCGTTCTGTTATTTCCCTTGTAGTGCAAAAGGCAGTGTTCAAACCCCCCCCATCCTTTGTGATCATGTGTTGTTGTTGAAACTAAAAGGTTAGCAGCAGTCGCTCTTGCCCCACTTGTAACAGAACTAACTAATTAACTTATGTTTTAGTGATCTTACCTTGAGAAATGTCCAGAGTGAACCCGTAATTTTTCTTCTGAGTAGCATATATATCAATATTAACTTTGCGTTTTTAAATTGCTTTTGGTTGTTGCTTGTAGAAGTGGAGGAAAACAAACAAACAAACAAAAAGAAAACTGTAGGTCATTATAGTTAATTTTATTAGCTTTAAAAACAAAGTATAGTAAGTTATGATGAAGACAGTTGTATTGATTCTTTTCCCTGCTGTAGTAGTAGTAGTAACAACAACATTATTGCTGTATCCCACTGTTACATGTGTTTGGTTTAAAATGGATTATGCGAAAAGATCCATTTGTTTAGATGCATGAAGAAACTTGTCACACTAATATAGCCTTATGACAAAATTATGCCTGTCACTATATATCATAAACCCATGTAGAACATAATTAGAAACTTGCCACACTAATATAGCCTTATGACAAAATTATGCCTGTCACTATATATCATAAACCCATGTAGAACATAATTAGAAACTTGCCACACTAATATAGCCTTATGACAAAATTATGCCTGTCACTATATATCGTAAACCCATGTAGAACATAATTAGAAACTTGCCACACTAATATAGCCTTATGACAAAATTATGCCTGTCACTATATATCGTAAACCCATGTAGAACATAATTAGAAACTTGCCACACTAATATAGCCTTATGACAAAATTATGCCTGTCACTATATATCATAAACCCATGTAGAACATAATTAGAAACTTGCCACACTAATATAGCCTTATGACAAAATTATGCCTGTCACTATATATCATAAAACCCATGTAGAACATAATTAGAAGCTATCAATAAAATTTAGGATATCTGTATCATAACACAAATAATGTTAGCTGGTCAAAGTAACTAAGACATGTAAAATTCCATTTCATGAATAGATTTTACTACATAAAATTAATTTATACAACAGCTATGTTTGATGGTGTTTCAAACTAGCTGGTCTTTTTTTTTAAAAAAATGGTTTTGCTGTAACATGCTATACAGTTTTTTGTTTTTTTCCTTTCACAAAATGTTTGTAGCTGTTATTGTGCATTAAATTTATGTATTGAAATACTTAATAAACAACTATCTTGTCATGAGCTAAATGTAGCCCTTTGAGCAAGTGGCCACTTGTTTTACAATAACTTCATCTGTGCACATTTTTTTTCTTTACTACTATCAGGGTCTAAATTGATTTTTTAAAATAATTTCCAATGAACAGATGAAAAAATGCACAATGCTTCATGGTCTAATTCAGCAGACAGATTTCTAGTAAATGTTTCAGGAAGACAATTCACTAACTTTTGTTTAGAAAACTTATTAATGATCATGGTCATCAACCTTAGAATGTCAGAAATAGGTTTAAGTTTGTGCATAAAACTGTCAGTCACACTGCTAATTTTAGGTAGAATAGGTTTGAGGAAATTTGTAATATGTGGATTTAAATAAAAACTCTAACAAGCAATTTTGAATATGTAATTTTTTTTTAATTATGACTTTAATCCGGATACCAGGAAAAGTTAAGTATTAATGAAATTACTACTAAAAATACTTGTTTCTATAATCTTTACCATCCTGATATTCTTATGTATTAAAGAGGGTTGAATTTGTTGATGCTTGAGGTAAATCATAAGGCTTAACAAAAACTGTAAATAAACCACTACTAAAAATGGAAAGAAAGATAATTTTGTTATTAATCACCCTTTGTATAAGAAATGCTATGTTGATGTAACTATTACTGTCTTCATCTTCAGAGCCTTGCTACAGAAACCAAAGAGTGAGATGACGCCGGAGGAGCTGTCTCAACGAGAGCAGGAAGAGTTCAGCACAGGTCCACTGTCCGTTCTCACCCAGTCTGTGAAAAACAACACACAAGTCCTCATCAACTGTCGAAATAACAAGAAGCTTCTTGCCAGAGTTAAAGCTTTTGACAGGTTTGTTATTTACTACCTTTGGTTTATAAGTTTAACACAAAAATTAATGTAGCTTTTTAGGTAATTATTTAGCATTGTTTATTTTGTTTTGTTTTTTAACCATTTCATTTTTATTATTACTTTCATTGAACTTTAATTTTTATTTTGAATGCATTGTCTTTCTAGATCCTTTTTAAAATTTATTTGTTGTGAAATAATGTTTTTTTTTTCAAAAACTACACTTTGAAAATGCATTTGAAGATAAATTCTGAGGTTGTACCAAAATAAAGATGTCAGCTGCATTACATTTTTTGTTTAGACTTTGTGATGACACAGTAATGTGCAAGCTAAATTTTGCAGTAATAGTGTTGGGTGAATACCTACATTGATCAAAATGTCCTGATAAGGTTAATTAAAGTAACAATAGAAAATGAAACAAAAGTTACTATGACAAATGAAAATCCAAAGCAGCTACAAATCTGGTTAATAAAAGTCCATGGAACACATGGATTAAACAATTTTAAAATAAGATAAACTGAAGCCTGATTCATAACAGTTGCCTTAAGGAATGTGGATTCCAAATAACTTGTATCATGACAATAATATCCACTACGTGGGAATCTAATCTGATATTGCTAATGAAGTTTCAAAAATAATTTGTGTTAGTTAACCTAACTTTAGGATTGGTAACTCAATTTCACAATGTCTGTCTAGCAATTGGTTTTACTTTGAAAGAAAATTAAATGGGTGAAAATGTAAATAATAATCCTTCAGGAAATGGAATCATAGATGTGAAAGGTAAGAAACAATTCAGAAGTGTGAAAAAAGGACATAAATAAACAAGGATTCCATACAGTTACCAAAAGTAACCTGCAGTCAGTAAAAGAAATAATTTAGCTAATTTTTTTTTTTGCTATTTAATTATAAAAGGAATTTGTTAATTTATTCATGGTAGAGAATTGTTTTTAATAAGTAACTTCAACATAAGAACAATAAACTCTAATAATAACAATAGCACTAATGATGAAAGATAGTTTAGTTTGCAGTAATTTTTATTTAAATAGGATAAAATCTGAAAAATAGATCACATTGTGACACTAAGTTATTTTTTTTTTAGAGTTTCCATAGCATGATGATATTTTAGAAAGTAGCATCGATGCAACAGTTAAACAGGAATTCTTCAAAGAATCGTGATGTAAGAGTTTCATCTGGATACATATCAAACGTTGTTATAAAGCTATTAATGAAGTCAGATTCTTCATGAGGTACTTGAAAATAAATTTAAGAAGCTTATTTCCTTGGTAGCTGTAGCTTTCAAGCCATTAGGTATGTTCATTTCACTGGTGCTAGTACTATTGAGATGACTCTTTAAAAAAGTTGTGTAGGTGTTGGCAATATGGAAAAACATTGACTTCCTTCAGAATAGTAAGCTGCATCAGAAATATTTAAACATTTTTCTGCTGTATTAATATTATTAGAAATAATTATTTTATGTATTTTCTAGTCAGTTAAAAAAAAATTCATCATTCAACTACTTATGCTAATTTATATCCCTGCTGATTGTGATTAGTTAAAACTCTGCTTCACTACAGCTAACTTGGAAAGTTATGCTGTTGCAGTCACAGTATATCTATTAACTTGCTTTATCATGCTCTAAAAGCTATAAATTTAAATCTGTTATGACATTGGTTAACTGAAGGCTAAATAAGGATGGTGAGTAGATCTGAAGATGCATTTTCACAAGCATTTATTTAGGTCTGAAAATATGTTTTAAATTTTTATTTGAACTTTTTTCATTTAATCTATTTATTCTTATAAAAAAATGTTGCATACATCAGTTAGAATTTTGCTAACCAATTGCAAGATTTTTAAAACTCTTATAAAAGCTATTATGCACAGTCTGTTTTCTCAAGATTTCAATTTGTATGATGCATAAATCAATCACTGGTGGTGGTGGTGGTAACTGCTGTTAAATGTTGTGGCTTTCATTGCTGACTTAGAACCAGAACTCTAGTAGAGCTGTCGTGAGATATAGCTTTTTTATGAGGTCCTGTAGTTTTAATTTGAAATAAAAAATGTTTCACTTTGGTCTAATATTTTATTTATTAATTTTTAATTATTTTTTTCTCAATAGACATTGCAATATGGTTTTGGAAAACGTTAAGGAGATGTGGACAGAAGTTCCTAAAACTGGAAAGGGCAAGAAAAAATCCAAACCAGTTAATAAGGACAGGTACATTTCAAAAATGTTCTTGCGGGGTGACTCAGTCATTTTGGTGCTACGGAATCCTTTGGCAACTAGTAAATGAGCTTTTGTTGACACACTGAAAACGGCAGCATTTTTTAAAAGTTAGATATGAAAGTTCTTTCGTTGTATTTGATTTGAAAGATTAAAATTCTTGTACACAAATAAAAGCAAGCCACCACTTTTAGTAATTGTTGGTTCTTGATTTTTACATTGTAGGTAGTGGCCTTCATTACATGCAAAGGGAGATAACTAAGAATTTAGAAATATAAACTATAAATATTCCAATAGGTATTGAGTAGAGATGGCTGGAGATAATTAAACGGTGGTGACCTGTCTGTAGAAATCATTTGAGTTTAATGCTTTTTTTACAGAAAGGTTGGTTCTTGCTGTCAAATGTGCTGGCATTAGTAATCAGGAAAACATTTTATTTATGCTAATTTAAAGCTACTCTCCCATGAGTCAGATATTTGAAAAATCCATTTGTTTTTACAAAACTTTTTCTGCAGCAAATGTATTTTCTGAAACATTTTCCAATGTCTATGCTAAATAAGTGATATGGTAGTGTCAGGTATGTCAAATAGGAAATTGTGAGAGTTCATTGTTCTTTTTAACTAGTTTGAGCTGTCTACCATAAATTCTACATTAATTGAAAGCAGTTCCTGAACACTTATTTAGTAATATAAAATTTCTGATAAACTCACTATATTTAGAGATTACCTGATGTGTGTGGTATAATTACTGTTGTTCTACTCTGTCTCACCAAATCACTGATGGTGTCTTTTAAATAACAAGAGGATCGTAATCATTCATGTGTCAGAAATTGATGTTTTAGAGCATCATGAGACAAATCAAAGTTTATTGAGGTAGGAAACAAAACTCTGCAAGTGTACCGTGACATTTTGTTTCAAGATTACAATTGTGTCAAGTTATTTTTCTAAAAATTAACTTACCTTAATAAAAAAAAAAGCCAGACAAGAAACAGCAGTACTGTTTTATGGGATTTATAGTCAGGAGAAGTAAGCTACATATAAATATTTAAAAAAACTGGATTAATTCCATATAAACTTTCCACTGACTGAATTCTCTGTATCTGAAGGAAGGAATTTGTCCACTTTCTTTTTTCGGTATCTTAGTTCAGTAGGCTATTACTGAGCTTTTGTAATTCAAATAAGTAAATATTACTGTTTAAGTATAAATTGACTGCAGTGATGATCTCTGGTGTTTGGAAGTAGACAGAATCCTCTTACTAATGTGATTAGATTACCATTGTGTGAAATTTTCCATAAATGAAAAACAAATGTGTAGCCTTTTTTAATTAAAAAAAACACTTTTATTTAATCTTGTTAGCTTTTGTTGGAGGAGTTACATGGTTGACAGTAATTAGATTTGGTTTTAAATAAATGCAAAACAGCATTGTTCTCCCAACACAAGTTCATGTTAATGAACTCTTATTGATGGTGCTACTGAAGTGGGAGGGGTATCAAAGGATTAAAAAAAAAAAATTTATAATTACCATTGATGTTTCAAAGAGGGGTGATTTTTCTTGTGCCATATTCAGACTTTAGTTCCATGAAATTAATTTAATCTAACCGCAGCTTCATGACTGAAATGGTCCCAGTACAGTGGATATGAATTCTGAACCAAGTGGTTGCAGATTGGTGAAACAAGTTATCCAATCATATTGTAATCTAAAAGGATTTTGAATTACTGACTAAGTGTTGAACCCATGAACTCAACCACATGAAACCAAATAATCTGAAGAAAGCAATGGGAAAAGTTTGCAATCACAGCAATAAAAATAGTCAATGAAAAGCATTTGGTAGTCTACACAGATCATTCTGACTGTTCATGAAATTATGGAGCAACTATTACCTGTGAGTGCATTAGCTTGCAGAACAGAGTGCGTCTCACTCCTCTCCCAGAAACAACAGAATTATCAATAGACCAAACCAATCAGTGATGTTTACTCAAGGTTGGTGGTGAGGACCACTGTATTTTGCAAACCTGTGGTTTGGGTCCCAGTTTCTGATTGATGGCTGGCTGTAATAGCGGACTGTTGGGCCTCTGAAGGTGTGGCGATGGGTTAAGTTTGTTGTCCTCAATTTTTATGGAGCCTACAAAAATGACAAGTGTGCAAATTCAAAGTAGTCTGGGCCTGGAGCACAGAAAAATCTGTCACTGTATACACACAATTTGACATTTTACCTAGTATTGCAAATGATAATAGCAACATTGATTTATCGCAGGACAAACTGAAGAATGAAGGAATTTTGTAAATTTTTAATACTAAATTAATTATCTGAAAAATGTTTTTCAGAAATACTCAAGTTTGTGTGATCTCAGCTTTTAAAGAAAAATCTTCTAGGGTCCCACGCATTTGCCAGATGTTTTTTTTTTAAATGCACTGTCATGTGAACCATATCTAAAATTGCCTTAAACTAATAACGGTAAAGAACATTCCAGTTGGAATAAGGGAAGCTTTGTGATATTTATCAACTCAACATTGATGAACATAGCAAAGTTTCCTTTATTGTTAAAGCAGGACTTGATGTGCCGCCACTGGCTCCCAAGCCTGCCTTCTCTGATTCTGAAGCAGAAAATCTATTAAAAGTGGAGTTGTTTAGTATATTTCCATAAAATATTTTTGAAAAACAAATGCTTAGGGTTTGTACTGTTTCATGTTAGGAAGCAAAGGTGAACAATAATACATATGGTTCCGGTGATAAAGGGGGAGAACTTTTAACAGATGATGATGCCTTTTACTGCCATTTGTAATTTATGGACAGTAAGAATATAAGTGATGATTTTGAACGAATCAGCCAGAGTTACTGAACCTATGGTAGGCCTAAAATTGCAAGTATTTGGCCATTTTGAAGGAAAAAAACTAACATCTCAATACTGCTGACCAGTAAAGGGCATTTTTGACATTTCCAGGATCAGTAAGAGATGAAGGAAGATTTCAACTCACCATTATGACACTGACATCTGGAGGATAATGCTGCTTTATAAAATCTACAAGGAAGATAGTCCTTGTGTCCTTGCTACCAAATTGTTTGACATTGCAGGTTTTGTTGAGATGCATTCCCTATGACCTTACCATGGCTCACTGATGTTAGGTACAGATAGCTGATGTGAACTGACATGGAGCTGTAACACTTCTGCACTGGCAGCATAACATTGTCAAGTGCATAAATTACTGTCAACTTGTGTTGCTCATGTGGCTGTAATTGTCTTGCCACTAGTCTGCAAATGCATTAAGCAAGTGCTTCATATGATCTTTATGGGACATTTAAAATATTTTATTATAATCCTGCACTGTCAGTATTTAGTCCAGATCTCATCCCTTTAAAACAATTGCCCTACCTGATTATTCCATGTAGGAGTCATTATTTAAATCAATATTGAATTTTGTTGATAAACAGGCATAATTTACTCCAAAAGTTTCAGTAATTTACTAATGAACATGGCAATGCTATAGCTCTTATATAAAGAAGTCAACATAAGTTCATAGTTGTGCATTATGTACACTTGGATTTTCTATCACTTCAGTAAATCAAACACTAGAGGTGGCTGTCTTCGAAGTATTAGTATATTGAATTATTTCTAACATGCATATGAGTTTGTGATTACATAATCATTTTATTATTAAAACCAAGTCACAAATAGTTATACAATTTAATGATTGCATGAAAGCCTCATGTTAAAATAAATTAGTCTTGCTCACATTTGTAAACCTCACAGTGAAAGTAGTTCAGTTTATAGTATCATTTGCTGGGAAAGGCAGTTTGTTGTTTTGAATTTTAACGATGCATAAGCTGTTCACCTGTGTTTTATAGCAGTCAGAAGCTTATTACTGCTAAGGTTAGACAAAAATAATTGGCAAGTATAAGAAAGAAACGGTTTGTGTTTGCTTTTTAGGAAATCTACAGAATTTGCTCAGACTAGTTCAAAGCGAAAGTTGTTTTTTTCTAGCCATTATTATCATAGCCACAGACAAGTGGCAGGTTTAAACCACTGATAAAAATTATATTACAACTGACACCTTTTAGCCATGTGGAAAACAAAGTGTTTTTATATTTTTATTGTACTGTTCTCACTTAATGGGCATGCAAATGCTACCTAATCTATGTTCAAGAGTCAAACTGAACACCTTTTCCACTTCTGTAATGTATGTTTATAATACACAGATTTGTTGATATGCATTATTTTGAAGGATACTTTTATCATATTTGGAAATGGGCAGAATATTAGCATAGTCTTTAGTGGGGTGGTTCTTGCTTTTGTGGTTTTTTAGTGTATAACTTGCTACCATTCCAGTCTATCCTCCATGGGTTTCCTGCCATTTCCATCAGGAAACTTGAATTTTAATTAAATATTAGAAACTACACACACAAGACACGAAAATGATACAGGTATGACATCTATTTTCTAAAGCAGAACTTTGGTTTGGAGAGTATGCAGGACTGTTCAGAAGGGTAAATTAATTATTTGGTGAGAGATGTAAAATATTTCTGGGTCCCTAGAGAATAGATTTTGAAAAGGATTTATTAGAATATTGAAAAAAAATGTAAACACAATTAATTTTGACCTATTCTCAGACAACAGAGTGTGAAAAGTAACATTTGTGGATTATGATGAAAGACGACATCAGACAAGAATAAATACCATGTTATGTTAACATGTCTATGTATTTTACAAACATTTCTGTTCTAAGACTGTATATTAGATTATATGCAAGGCAATAGCAGGTAGTAGATTAATAAAACTAGGCCTCTCTATATAATGATTGCATAGTGCTGAATTAGGATTTTCATCTAGTCACCTAGGTACTTTGCAAGGGTGATGAAATTTGGTGTATCCTACAATTGTATCCATGTCTCATCGACTTGCTTATCCAACAGATGCCTCAATAAACTGATTCAACTCTGTTTCAGACTCTTTTAACCATTTGCAGAGTTTTATCAGTTAGGAGCAGCTGAAGTAATGAAACTCTCCAAGATTTCAATCATTCTAATCATTTTGATGAAAATGTTTTTCGAGAACAAATGAAACAATGAAGTCAAAAAACAAGGTATGCTTGAAAAAAGCCCTGATGCTTCAGTGCATGTTTCTTTGTCAACATCTTTGGTGGTGATGATAACTTTAAGACCCTCTACTATCTCATTGTATCTTCTCCATACAGCTTCACCTGATTCTGGTTGTGCTGGCCAGTGTTATCTATATTTGCCAACAAATAGCTCAAAATCTGGCAGCTCATTGCTAGAGCTAAAAAAAAACAGATATATGCTCTCAATATTGCTGTACATACTCGATGTAAGGATGCTTGATTTTCTGCTTCATTAACTTGGCAGGGCAATAAATAACATGAACATTACTAATCATTGTAGTTTCAGAAATTATCTGTGTGCCTTTGAACTTTCCAGACATACTGGAAGTGCTGTCGTATGTCTGGAATCTTGTGATATCTTTGTCAATGTTGCTCTCTGCAGTGGGTAAAAAACAGTTTTCTCATTAACCTTTTTGACTTGAATAAGACACTGTTGGTTTTCCATCTTTATCCACAAAAGCAGATATCAGCTGCTAGTTGGTTTGTGTGTGACACCTCAGGAGCTGCATTAGCCATTATACCACACAGTCTAGCCTCTAAAACTTCAGAAGATACATCTTCACAAACAATATATAAATATTATTATAAAAAATATATTAATTCATTCTGAGATTTCTCAGATATATAGTGGCATTGATCTGTGCTTTGCAGTTTGTGCATAACTACAGGATTACATCAGATCAAGAGTTGCACTACTTGGTTAAAGATACCAAATTTGTCATCATCTCTCACTGCAGTTCCTTGGTGACTTAACGCTTGAGTTATATCAAGAAGTGTTGTTATTGCTTCGTTATTTTGTTGTTTAGGTTCTTGTGCCACAAGACAAATTTTGCTTTGCTCGTCTGTTCTTGTGAATTGGTTGAAATCCATTACTGCTGCTCTGTGATTCACTAGTGGAATGAGCGAGGGGTTTTCCCTTCATCTCTTCCCCCTGGCTTGCTTCCATTTTCAACAACTGACTTGCTACGAACTCAAGAATCATCTGCCTTACCAAGACCCAGACCATCAGGAGGCAAGCTACACGCAAAACAAAAATGCAGCCTTTTTTTGAAAAAGCTGTACTCCAGGCACGGAAGCACCTCATGTACCTAGCAGCAGCAAACTTACACTGCTTCATTATTCCATCTTGTAAAGACTTTAGCTGTAGCTGACATGGTCCCAGCGTTATTAGGTATGAACCTGACTAGATTTTGCCCATTCATGAATTTAAGGTGGATCTGAGAGACCCATTCAGTGGAAAACAGTTTAGAACATCTCAGCTGGGTGTGTGGCATTTATGTTTGATGATGAAGCTCCGCCACCTTCTGACACCGATGTACCTACAGGCTTAATTTTGGTTGAGATTTCTACCTCAGTTTCCTTGTTTTGCACGACCAAAGGTAATTTTTCTCTTTTTTGTATAATGCTACGAGGCCACAGAAATACATCATTATTCATTATTGATATATAGTTAAAAAGAAAAATATTGCAAAAAAGCAACTTAGTTAAAATGCTCACATTTAGGGCTCTGGACTCCACAGCAAAGTATTATAGGCATGTAAAGGGTTAAGCCCAATTAGAGGAAACCAAAATTAAATATTAAATCAATCTGAGTCACATTTCTGCAATATATGGAAAAAATTGATTTGAATATAAGGTGATCATTGTGATTATGTGTTATCTCCAAATTATAGATTGAGAAATTTTGTAACAGCTGTAATAACAACATGAGTTTTATGATATTAGATTAATAAATTATGTGTAGCATAATTTCAGATGCCTGTTTTGATTATGTTTAAAATTATCCATAATTCAGAATGAATTAAGTTTAAATTAGACATTTAATTTAGTGTCTAATTTAAAGGGCTCCAATATAAAAGTTCAACATTTCTAGTAGTAGTTGACAAACAAAGGGCGTACTTAACAAGATTTCTTTAAACACCCCACTTCAATAATGATTAACGATTTCCAGACACTATCAAGTCTCTAATTTAGGTGGATTTGTTGAAAAAGTTAATCAAAAGTAATCACTCTGAGGGAAAAAGATGGAGAGGATCCGTCATCGGAGTGTTATCGGTGATTTGCTGGGAGATTTAGAGAAATACCAAGACCGTTGCACAAAATTAGCAAGGTGATATTGGCCGTGGTACTCATCGCATCACGACAGCTCAGCTCAGAAACAGAAGAGATGCCAAAAATGTATTTCTCAGAAGTCAGTTCAAAACCGGATGTTCAGATTTTCATACATCAAAAAAGTAACGGGCAACATTTAACTCATGTTGTGTGCTTCATGGGTTTTTCTGTAGTTCCTTCAATCTGAACTCTGCTGCTGAACTAGTCTTTAAGAGGACAAATTCGAAATAGCAATAAAGACCCAACTATAGTATTAATGATGGAATTACATTATAGTTGTTAGGCAAATGTTTTCACCTCCAGAAATATTCTACAGACCCAGTATCTATCATTTAGCCTAATATCAGTAAAGCTATTGTAAGCAAAACAAAAAAAAATAGCTGCATATTACTATTATTAGCATGTAAATTCCTGGATAAACCTTCAGTAAAACAAGAAATAAGCAGTCCTCTGGAAAGAGTTATAAACTCTTCGTTTGTTTTTTAAATGCCTCTGATCCGTTGTTTCTTAGCAGTGAACTCGTCTGCCTGCTCGGGCCAAGCCTAGATGCTGTTACAGATCTGGCTTGATCAGTTCCATCACCCTACTCACTGATTTCAAGCTGTAAATGTTTCGTATAACTAAAAAAACAACAAACAAACAATGGATGCTTCACTGTCTTATTCACGCATTTTCGTGAAATATTTAATACTAAGATTAATTAGGTTAATGAATTTAACAACGCTCTAGCCATACACATTTTACACTACTAGCGTACGCATGTACGTTTAGTGCAATGTGGTTAAACAGACGGTGTATGGCAGAAGTCCGACTGAATGGAAACACAGCAGATGTTCCCAATTATTCCTGCCTTTTCCATTTTTGTTAACTTGTTTAGTGGATTTGGTAATGGAAAAAAGTATTCTAACCCTTTTTACTATGTCAAAATCCATAAAATCCTGATTGCATTATTATTATTAGTTTAATGATGTAGTGGGTGATGATACAGTTACTTCTTTGCAGTTGGTTGCCTACAATTCCCAACACAAACATTAAATGTGCATCATTGGAATCCATTCCCAGAGTTTGCAGATTTTTCAGTGCAGCTGCCACTTACACTCAGGAAAATATCATCGTTTCAGTTGTAAAAATATCTTACCTATGTTTTCATTTAGCTTCATGACCAGAAACCCACAGGTGTGAAATCTAGTGATCATGGTGGCCATATATGCAGAAATGATGATTCGTTTGGTTTGCTAGCTTCTTCATGGTAACATGGTCATGCCCTCATGTTTCATAAACACTGTAGCGGGTAACGTCATGTCAGCTAACACGATAACATCTACCAGTAACTGTAACAGCTCGTAACCATGAGCTCTATAGCTCTAAAATATGAGAGTCAATGATATCATTGCTGAAGGGGCTCTTCAGTGAATGCATGTGAATTGGTCTCACCCCAGATAATGCAATTACAGATGTTTACTTAGCCATAAAAGTGGAGGTGTGCTTAACAAAATGTTAAGGCAATTGTCATCTACTTGAACATGTGCCATGAATCTCAAGGCAGATGTTCAACCACCACTATGGGTCAGCAAGAAGCTGGCTGTTCTTGCAGTTTTATACATCACCTTCCACACATCTTGCTGGGTTGGGTCTGTATACCTGGCAACTTGATGGGTGCCTTATCTTTCATGGGGATTGCTCCGACTGATTTCTGATGATACTGGTTGAATTTCTGCAACACTTCAACATGTAGGTGCATTAGCCATAGATTCTGTCTCATATTCATGGATGAGATTATGCAATGCCCTTGGGCTACATGGGTAGCGAAAACACCTCTGTCATGACAAAAGGATTCAGTACTACAGGACAACTTTACAAGTGCTGTGTGACGTTGGAGAGAAACTGTCCACAGGCATGTCTCGGGCAAATTGACAAATCTGTAAACTTACATAGAGGAAAAAATGGCAGAGGTGATGCCACCTAGTGCAAGTGGGAAAATCTGCAGATTCAGGGAATTGCATTTCCCTGCATATCACACTTTATTAATCTGGGAATTATAAACAACAGACTGCACATGGTCACCCATAATTTCAAGATCCAGTCTTTAACTATTAATTATTTATTTTTATGAACTTATCTTTTATCGGTATTGGTAAAACTCAGAGATTGATGAAAAGTTTAGGATAGATAGCATCTGCAGTATTTTTGGAAATTTTTCCTTTGATTCGAGCTTAGCACCAAAATTAGAATGAGCCAGTATTTTGGAGACCATTCTTTATCACCATAGCTAAAAGCCTGCAGGTGTTGTTGGTGCGCTTGCAGTAAACTACACGTGTAAATTGCTGTTTTGGAGATTGACATGCTCTCGTTGACCTCTGGATGTTCCTCATGCCGCACTGTATCCATTCCTTGATGTGGCTGACTCTCTGGCCTAGGATGCAGGAAATTGTATTACTTTATCTTTAGATTTCCAAATTTACTTTGTGAAGGTGGGGTGAGGTATGGACCCTCAGAGGTGGCCTGAATATGCTGGCAAGTGTATCTAGTGTGTGTTTGCTTTCACTTTCACTTTTGTGGTGCTGCTGATCGATCATACACTATGTAACATAGCCAGTCATCTTATGTGGTGAGACCTACTGTGATATTTATGAGCCATTAGTATAACATCTCCAAACAACTTCGTCATGGCGATTGTCAGGTTGCGTTGAAGTTTTGTTGTTTTTTTCCCATGTCACCCATAAGTTATATATTTGGTTTGTCTGAACTTTGCTTGACCGTTTCACATCACACAGAAATTGAACAGTGATAGATCAATGTAACCAGTTTGTTAATCTTCACATCCAAGCAAAAAGGTTTTAGTAAATCAGCTACTTTTGGATTTAGTGGCTACTAGCCGATAGGAATTAGTCCACTGTCTGTGATTATCAAGCACTGGCTTTATTCTGTCTGTTTCCAGTATTTTCACAACTTGCAAGTAACAAATATAGTGGACTGATAAATTAATGACCCAAATTGTGATGTGGAAATTTTTAAGTGAAAAGGAGAAAAATTATGCAACTTATTCATAGCTTGGAAAACTACCAATGACAGTATAAGATCAGAACTTGCGCCGCCTCGAGGTAGCGAGTCCCAAGCTACAATGAGTCAATGACTTCTAGCTTTGGAGTGAGTGAGTACCACTGAAATAATATAAAGCAAAATTGGAAACTGTCTTACATGGGGCTTGAAGGTCATGGAGTTGCCCAATGCTGCTGGTACCTTTTTTGCACTACAGGATAAAGATACTTTTCATCAATATTTCTTACGTCGTAGCGTACTGGGTGTGTACAAACCAGAGAGATGAGGTAAAGTTTAATTTTACCATTTTTTTTTTTTTTCACTACATAGGAAACTTGAGCCAAATAAGAAGTTCTATGGAAGCGTGCTAACTGTAAGCTCTAATGAGAAATTCCAATTATAGGTTAGTCCTGACAGGTGGAGCCAGTGGGCTTAAGCATAGCATTATACAACGGGAATATCCATGAAAAACTTTCAGACTTTTTAGTTTACAGTTAAAAAACTTGATGATCTAAAATTGTTTTTAAATGCTATTTTAGTTTTTGTAGCATTTTAACTAAGACTAGTTAAAGGTTATATCCCTTTTGTCATTAACAGTGGATAAGATGTCTAACAATGGCAGGTTTGCCATGGGCTTCCAGGTGAGATTCTTTTAATTATTAAGGCTATTCCATATACAATAAATGTATTTTCCAGTAGTTATTTTGTACTTAATATTTTTTTTTAATGTGTGTCTCCTTCCTTTTTTTTAAATTGTAATTTTTGTAGTATTAATTTAATAAATTATAGTGGAACAGAAATAAGAGACAGACAAGAAGCCACTTACCCGAGTAGCTACGTTTATTTTTGGTTGAAATTCTACCCAGGGAGAATATGTTTGTCGCAGCAACCAGCATTCTTATGCCCGAGAGCTGAAGGGGAAAGGTTTCGGGTTGCTGAGATTCAGACCAAAGTAGTTGCACCTTCATCACAGGCTATACTCATTACCTCGCTGGAGTAATACTAAAGATGTCTAGTGTAGAGGAGAGTAACTGGTTTTAAAGGAAAATTGCTTTGTATGTACAAGGCTGTTAAATACTGAATATCATGAAAATGTTTAACGTTATCTCAATTATCAGAACATGAGGAACTGGAGTAAAGTAGTTCCTGTAGTAACTTGTCATGTGTTACTAATTTTATAGTCCTGTGCCAATTATAATTTCGTCTTCGCAGTGAATCTGGATTAAACGTGTGCAGGATATCTTTTTTCTTCTGTAGCAGATGATTTTGGTTTATTAAAGGTAAGCATCTTTTTTTCTTTCAGGCAAGCTTGTGTCTATGAACGTACCCGATAAACTCTTCTGGCTATGAGCAGAGTCAATGGGGAATGTTCCAACAGCCAGATCCTACTAAACCGCACTAGCGATTTCCCAGCCTTTAAGATTTAAATGCTTAAAAAAAAAAAAAAGATGCTATTATTTCTATTCCGTTTAAGCATCATCATCAGTTTGATAAGATTTTAATGATTAAAAACTAACAAGCACTGGATATTTGTGCCAAATTTACTGCTTGAGCGAGCAGTCATCACACACCGACCATCCCGGTTCGTTTTAACAATTCCTGTATTTATCCACTCTGCAGTTTAGCAATCAATGACACCTGAAACCAACCTCCAGATATTGGCATTACTGACAACATCGCATTGATATTTTTGTACTGAAAACCTTTAATAGCTGGAAATGTTTGATTATTGTAGACACACAATGCAGACGACGAAGCAGCTGCTATTGCTGCCCTTCGTGACTGATGACGACAATGCCAACTGAGAATGTTCCTTCGATGACTGAACTTTTACAGTGGTTATGGCTCATCATTCACCATCCACCCTCTATTGCTCAGCAGGGTTAGGGTGTGGAAGAGACATACTAGAAATCTCTGCTCAGAAATAGAAAGGCAAATGAATACCTTTGGGGATATATTGTTATAAAATCATCATCTGAGGACATGACAACATTATTGCACCAAAGGGGAAATACGAGAGAGGGAGTAGTTCAGAGATAGGATTAGTACAAAGAGTAAGCAAAAAAGCAAAAGATTAAGTGTTAGAGTTCAAGCGATGTATTTACCATCTACAGTATATAATAATAATTAAAATTGCCATTTGTACAAGTTCACAAATGTCAAAACCAGGTTTTGCACGAGAGAACAAGTCAAGTCAGAAAACGTACACTTAATATCTGTAGAAATCTAAGGAAGCGAGGGGCCGCCTCTTCATACTGGACATCTAATGAGCCAAACATGAACACCGCTGGCTGTTCTTATACCACTCTAACTCGCCTGTTGTTATGGGAGACATTTCTGATTTACCACCCCCCTCTGAGATATGTCCAAGTAACACACAATAATTAATTAACAGGTGAACTGTCATTAAATGTTAGCTTGGAAATTCAGCTGTCAGCCAGTGAAGATGATTTGCATGGAAGGCGCCCTACCTCATAAATATCTCCAACAGTACATGCTGGAAGTAAAGTAAATAAGCTTGCTGTTGATAGCAATTGTTGATGTGTCTAATACCTGCAATTAAAGCTTGCATACTTAGTCATGACAATTATAAAAGGTTTATTTCCCCTAATACCGTTGCTTTCAGAAATACAAAAGCAATCTTCAAGTCAGTACACTGTCTCAATATAAGTAGGTTGCTAATCGTGCGCACTAACAGGAAATTATAAATTTAATCCTTTAACTAAGACTGTTTCAAATTAGATTACATCTCTGATAAGAGAAATCATTGTACAATACAGGGCACGTTCCAACTTTTGGTTAAAACAGTTTAGCTTTCTAACGATCGTTCAAATTTAAAAAAACCAATCAGCATGCAAGAGAAGCTAATATGACAACAGATGTGATTTCCTCACTGCCAAGAGCACCTTTATTATTAATACAGCCTAAGGGAAGATTTTCCTAACTAGTTCTAGATTCATGCAATAGTATTTCTTTTAGAATAGTAATAAAACAGATTTGAATAGTGCACTTTTTAAAAATTATATAGTTAAGAGGAAAATGCAAGTGGATCTAAAGTATTGGTGAAGAAGAAAAGGAACAAGAATTGTGAGATTTAGTCAGAAGGGTCTTGGTTCTCCTTGAAATGAAGCTATGATGTAGCTGATGTTCAGTACAAATACTCTCCTCCTGAGAAAGGTACAAAGAACATGAAGCATACCTACATGTATCATTGGTTGGTCACATAATTCAATTTAAAACTGACAGAGCAAATTCTTCCATTGTTGACAATTCCACAAAATTCAGTGGGAATCATACTAATTAGACTGTTTAATTTTTGTAAAAACAAACTCCCAGAGAATAAAGTCCAAATTAAATGCATTTTTCTCTTCACTAGTTAATACAGTTGGAGAATCCCTTATCCAAAATCCTCAGTACTAAATGAGTTTCGGATTCTAGAATACAGATATACCAGCATAATATGGTAGCTAAACACTGGGGACAAGTTCATATACAACATTATAACTGCATATGGACACAAAGCCTACAGGTAGTTTTATGAAATATTTTTTAATCATTCTGTGCATGAAACCATAAAGGATGTACATTTAACCATCAGAAAGGTAAGCTATCACTACAGTAGGTCTACTGGTACTGTAGAGGTATTTGCAGGCCTTTTCAACATTTTCAAAGTATATTCACGCCAACAACAAAGCACAAACATTACGATGAGTAATGCGCAGTGTCAAGCGCGTCGGGACTTGTGCATCACCCAGGAAACTTCCGCCGAAGACGCTCCAAAAATATTTTGGATTCTGGACCTGTAACAAGGTTTCTAACAAGGCATTTCAAACTTGGAGGGATGGAACTTATTTAAGTGCTTTGACATTTCATCTAAATTGCTCTGGTGTAGCTGCCTTGAAGGATTAGTGGCAGCAGCAGTTACTAGACCTCATTTAAAATGTTGCGACTTAGAGTTTCGTACCTTTCACTAATTTCAACAGAATTCTTATGGGTTTTCTGGTGCAGAGCAGAGATTTCCAACCTTCCTGGTCACAATACATCAATTCTATAACTGTTCACCCAGTCTCCCACACTTCAAAGTTCGCTGTACAATTCATAGAGAGAAACTCGATTTTTAAAGTTTAGGACTAAGCCGTTTTTGTGGATACTAGGTCATTAATAATCATACCAGTATATTATGGGAAAATTAATTTACTAAGACATTAAATACTAAAAATTTTTTTGCAAAACATGTTCAGACAGGAAAGGGAATATGTTGTCAATTATTTGTGTTTGTAATAGAAGATGGGTATTAATAAAAGAAAAAATTGAGTTCTTTTTAACAATAGTTGGTGATATAATAAAAGCATTTCCCTTTGTGCGCATGCCCACAAACTAAAATAAAATCAATAGTATCCATATTTTCAGACAAGAAAAACTGAGTATGCACCATTTTTATCGAACACTACACAGGCTCAAAATCGTTTGACCTATCGTTTTACGCCAGTATTAAATCTCCAAGTTAGTCTGACCATCACCAAGCAACTTTGTCGTCGTCAGTTTGTTACTCAGCAAACTGTTTCTCTCAAAATTCTGGTAGTGTTTCGTAAAACCTGATACTACTGGGTACATTTGTAGTTTCTGACAAGAATCTTTGGACGGATCTATTGGAATTCATTGTTCTCTACTGAAAAGGAATTAACAGCACATTGAAAAAAAAGACAAACAGTATATTATAAATCAAGCAGTGAACCTTTATAGGTTTGGTGAGGGAGAAAAGATAAGGAAATCTTTTCATAGAAGACTTTATACAAGAAAAGAATATAGAATTACTGCTGTATTAGTTTGATACAAAAGTTTTGTTGGTTTTCTATTATGTTAATTTTGGGTTCATTTTTTTCATGCTTGTGAAGGTGTATTAAATAAGTTATGAAACTTTTTTATAGCATGTGCATTGGCATACATTATGAAAAACCTACCATTCTAAAAATCATAAAATGGATATTTGTTTCAGGGCTCTGAGTGAAGCATGGATAGAAAGGCTTTTCTTGGCATTTTGCTTCACGAGTTCAAACTAGGCCACAGAGTGAGTGAGGCAACTTGTAACATTAGGCAAGCAAAGGGTGAGGACACAGTCAATGAGCGCACAGTACAATGATGGTTTGCAAAGTTTTGATCAGGAGATGAGAGCCTCGAAGATAAGGAACGTAGTGGACGTCCTTCCAGTTGAGATGACGACCGTCTGAAAGCCTCAGTTGAAGCCGATCCAAGAAAAACAGTGAGAGAAATTGGAGAGCTTGACGTAAGCACTGCTACTGTTTCCTGGCATCTTGACGCAATCAGCAAGGTGAAAAAACTTGACAAGTGGGCGCCTCACGAGTTGAATGAACAGCAACCAAATCATCGATCAGAGATCTGCTCTTCGCTTGTCATAAAAAAACAAAAATGACCCATTTCTTGACTGAATCATTACATGTGATGAGAAATGGATCCTTTACAACAACTACAAACGATCAGCACAGTGGCTCGACAGAGACAAGGTGCCTAACCACATTCCAAAACCCAGCATCCACGCAAAGGTCATGGTCACTGTCTCTGGTGTCATCCACTATAACTTCTTGCAATCTGGCAAAGCCATCACAGCTGAAAGGTACTGTTGTGAATTAAACATTGTTCATCAGAAATTCTCCCAACAGACGGCATAGGCAAATTGAAGAGGCCCAATCCTGCTCCACAACAATGCTAGTTATCATGTTGCAAAAGTGACTCTTCAGAAACTGAACACGTTGTGGTAAGTTCTCCCTCACCCAGCCTATTCACACCAGACCTTTCTCCCACAAACCATCACATGTTCAAACTCCTCGACAGCTTCCTCCATATGAAATCCTTCTCCAGCCAAGCAGCCACTCAAACTGCCTTCCAACGGTTTATTGACTCCAGAAATCCAGATTTTTTTCAAAATTGTATAAATGCGCTTGTAACTTGTCGGCAGAAGTGTATTGATTATGATGGAACTTTGATTAATGAACTTCATGTTCAGCAACGATATGAAGTATCGTTGTTGCAGTAAATAAACCAACAAAACTTTTGTAATACTTCCTCAATAGCAGTGGTAATTCTGCAGAGGCCCCCATTAAGGATGGAGAGCAGTCTCTAACTCCCCAAATCCATTCTTCACCAACAGTAAATCTGTACATTACCTTGGTCCTTTTATCACTGGGTTATACTTTCTTTTGGAAAAAGATATGCCAAACAAATGCACCTAGCGACAAGCATCTCAGTGCTATTAAACTGTAATCCATTTATCAAATGCTCAGTCTGTCACCACTGCATGATTGGCTAAATGTTATTTTAATCCTTTTCATTTAAAAATTAGTGTGTGTGTGTTTTTTTTAGCACTGTAGTTATTCAATGATAATGCATATTTTGTAGTGTGTACTGCTGTATTAAAATTTAAAATCTAAGATTAACCTAATATTCTTTATCTTTATTGCTTAGAATTAATTTAATTATCAGTGTTGTAATGTTTTTTTCTGGTAGAGCTGACTTATTAATGTAAATCTTACTGCTAGAGACCATGAGAAATTATTGGCTAAATAGCATAGTAGTCTTTAGTTTTTCCCACAATGCATTGGCTCCTTATTTTAAATTAATGTTGAGTTCTGCAGGCCCTTACACCCACTTTCATAAAATGTTTTTGACACCAGATTTGACAGGAATTTTTTTTCTAAATTGAAATAACCGTAGATAGATAATGTTAAAGATTGAAGTCCTATTGTGGTCATCATCCAAATGATCTTTATTTTTTGTTCTACTGCTGACTTTAAACACAGTTACAGACTTCTTTCCCTTCCATCATCATAGCCAATGTCAGTCTTTCTCCGCTATTGCTGTCAAATGACTATCTATCTCCTGTTCAGATAGTATCCTGAAAATAAACAAAACAATAATTAAAAATTATATTTCTCACCCACCAGTTAATATAAGCAAATTTGATCTCCTATCCAATATATGTAAACAATGTGACCATACCACCCTTCCACCTTCCGATAGTCAAATGCAAAAATTCACAATATTCATGTCTATGAAGTCAATGGATGAAACATTTTATAACACACAAAAAACTGTTTAGCAGAATCAGGATGAGCAAAAATGGGCAGGTTTAGTGATTCTTCTGCACTTTTCAAAATAATTTTTTTAATCCAAGTGTCTAGACTCACATTTCAAATCTTTTAAATACCTTAGTATTTTATGAATAGCTACAATTTCACTATCATTAGTATCAGCTATTATTGATAATACATACAGGATATTACTTGTTTCTCTCTTTCAGCAACACAAGCTGATTTCAAATCTATAGTCCATTAATAAGTTTGCTGGCAGTTATTTTATGCCATGAAGGCATCATTCAGCTAAGAGTGCATATCTCAGATACACTAAAGTTTATTCAGATTTAACTGTGTTGCTGCTCATGACCTCTAAGGGCATGGTTTGTCCGCATGATTGGATTTGTTTGTTGTTTTCTGCTGATTTTGGTCCTCCATCCCACCAACTGATTTCTTTATCAAACCAAAAGAAACGGATTAAATAATCTTCAAAGAAAACTAATATCCACTCAAAGCCAAATGAGATAATCCTTTGTATAATAGCACTTTCTTGAGTGTCAGTGATGCCAAGTTCTTAATAAGCTCAAACGGGTATTTAGAAAGAATACCATAAAAGAAACTTCTATTCGCTTGCTGACCATTCTGCAGAAAGATGCAAAACAAGTCTTCAAAAATGTTCAATAAAGCAGATGCTTCAGGCAGTAAATACTCATGAAGATGTGGGTACCTGACAAATATTAGTTGCTTGGCTACTGAATTATTGTAGAGTTACCAACTGCAGAATTTGTTTTGGTCCTCTTCTGTTTTTCTACCCAATTTTGTGTTATATTTTCTCACCTAATGAACTAAACAGAGGCGAGCACCATGTTGGCTGCCTAAAGAAAATGATACCCTGCAGCTGCTATGCATGAAACATCTCTCAAAGCACCCGAGAAAAAACTGATGCATACAGACTAATCTGACAATGGACTGATTACCCGTGCTGGTGTACAGCCCTTTTAAGACATGTACATTGCTACCATTGACTTTAAGTGGCCCACTCAGAGAAAAATGCATGAAAAACCATGGCAATCATACTTTTGTGCGTGATGACAAATGACCACCTTCCCAGCCAAGTGACTGCTTCACCATAAATTCACACTCATTATCGTAGCTGCTAAAAACAAGAAACCACAAGGAATAAACAGGGATGGAACCGTGGCAAGAGAAGAGTTGTTTGTTCTGAATGCAAAGCTATACCTACAAAAAAAAAGTACTCACTGAAACTAGTTAAAGTGAATCAGATACTAAATCCAATTAATTAAATAACTATTGTTTTTCTGTTTTGAAATTCTCTGTCTAGCAGTTCAGTCCTATTTTTTTTATTTTACTAAACCCTCAGAAATGTCTGCTTCCATAATTACCAACCTTACTTGCAACGCTTCTAAAAATTGCATTAAAAATTAATCCCAGGAAAGTTGGGTGTCATGGTCCAACTTAGATCCCTAGTCAGGGTTGGCTCATTTGGCCATATTTTGCTGATAAGGTTTCTTCACCAGTCACTTGTACGTGTTTCATCTGGGTTCTCCAGTTTACACTAGAAGAGCTGGGCCCCTTGTGGCACAGGATAAGCAACAGTACCGCCCATGCTTCCTCACCAGGGATGCTTCTCTTGTTGACAATAATGTACAGCATAACATCATCCCTGTAAAATAATCTTCTGATTTTTATCTAAAATCTAGCAAAACTGCCAGCAGATCGGGCTGCCTAAATCCACAAATAGGGTCTGTAACTCTCCATGATCATATCCAATTCTTCTATGGGTCACGTAAGGGTTTCTTGTTGGGTTTAATACAGAAACACCTCGCGCATGAAGATAAGAACCAAGCAAAAGTGGAGAAAATCCCAATCTGAATAAAAGGTTTAAAAAAAAAAAAAAAAGGGCAACTGCTGCTCTCTCAATTGTTTAGAAAAATAGCTGAAGGAATTTTTTACTTAGTGAGAAAAGTAGATTGTCAATATTTTTCCTAATAAAGGATCCAATCAGAATTTGAGGAACACAAACACATTAAGCCTCAGGGATCTGAGACATGCAACTATAAAAAATCTTAAACAATGCATGGCCAGACAAGGGTAAACTTTAAAAATTTATCAGCACCATTAGTTAAATGAAAAGACTGGATTGGATTCTAAGTAATCTTAATTAATATTTAGAACAAATGTTTCTTACTATGCGTTACTGTTGTTGTTGCTATATCTCACTGCCTAACCTAAACCTCAAAGGACCCATTTCCAACTCCAGCAAGGATATCCCTACTAGATATCATCTTTTAGATGTGGGAGAAACCCCAGAGGACTGGCTGATGAAGAGTGAGAAGAAACCAGGCCAGAGAGGTATGTCGGCTTCCTTGCTGGATGTTGCAGGTACCAATATACCAAGTTGCATTTGTTTTTGCTAAGGTAGTGTAAAACAGACGGCAGTAACAATCATCATGTAACTATGGTACTCGATGCCAGAGTAATAAAAGAAATAGCAGCGGCTCTGTTACTCAGGTTATTCTGCAAATATGATTTGCTTGTCTGAAGGTTAAAAAAAAAAAAAACCCTAATATAGGCATAATCCTGGCAACGGAGCTTTTTTATCACAAAGTTCATTTTTCCACATCTTTTTTTTTTTTTGGCTTAAAATTTAAATAATAATAATAAAAACAAAGAAACTAATGGCATCCAACAAGAACACATCGCCGTAGTCTTCTGTTTCAATTTCAACCAATCAGAACGTGGCATCCAACAAGAACACATCGCCGTAGTCTTCTGTTTCAATTTCAACCAATCAGAACGAAGTGCGCCATCAGTTCGAACCTACCGACCAACATGTATACATACGGATTGTATCTCTCCACTTCTCCTTTTTTATTGAAAATATTCATTATTAGCCACCCCTATGCCAGCCAAGTGGCCATCAAGTGGTAGTGATGTGCGTGTGTGTCTATCTCACTAGATGTAAAGATGCAGGCCATACAACGAATTGAGGCAGGGGAGAAGTGGTGCTACACTGCTAGGTACGGGTCAGTCCACATTGAAAACCATCTTAAACCAAGTAGACCGTATAAGAGCTTCAGTTAAAAAGCAGGTGTATCAACTGCTAAGAAATTAACTCGCACGAGGAGCAGTGTAATGGAGACAGTGGAAAAGAGATTGTGTTTGGGTGATTGATATGACAGTGTCATATGCCACTCAGCCAGACTTACTCTACAAAGAAAGCCCTAAGTCTCTTTGAACATGTGAAGTCTGAAGAAGGTGGGGAATATTCATAGACATTTGCTGCCAGAAAAGGTTAAAAAAATGAACGAAAATTCAGTGTTCATATATCAGGTGAGGCAGGTAGCACTGACGTCCAAGAAACCTGCGAATTTACAGTCACACACAGCCATCATAGAGGAAAGTAATTACCATCCAAATTTAATTTTTAATGTTGACAAGACAGGCAGTGCTCTTTTGGAAAAGAATGGCCTCAAGAGACTTCATAGACAGTGAGGAGAAACGTGTGCCAGGATTTAAGACTGCTAAAGACTTCCTCACTTTATTGCTGGGGAGAAATGCCTCAGGTGATTTTAAATTAAGCCTCTTCTTGTTTATCGTTCTCAAACACCAAGGGTGATGAAAGGGCTCTCAAAAAATAATTTGCCAGTTATCTGGATGACAAATATAAAGGTTTGGGTAACAATGGATGTTTTTCATGACTGGTGCATCCATCACTTTTTTCCAGCTATGGAACGTTATTGTCAGAAAAGGGGACACGAACCTAAAGCATTGATGATTTTAGATAATGCCCTTGGTCACCCTGAAAACCTAAAGACTGTATCAACATCCATACCAGTTGATATTGTCTTTCTTCCAAATACAAAATCCAACCCACAACCTATGGATCAAGGGGTCATTGCAACTTTTAAAGCATATTATGAGAGGAGCACACTGACAGCTTATCGAGGCCTGTGATGAACAACAGCAGATGATTAAAGATATTTGGAAATCTTATAAGATAATGAGAGTGATTGATAACATCAGAGACACCTGGCAAGAAGTGACAAGCAAGTACATGAACAGGGTGTGGCGTAAGCTGTGGCAGACTTCGTCAATGACTTTGCTGGCTTTGAGACTGGGGTGCCAGCAATTAAAAATGATGCTGTTAAGATAGCAAAGGAAGTGGGATTTCGATGAAATAGATGATGATGTGCAAGAGCTTCTCGACTCTCATGAAGAGTGACTTATCAATGAAGATTTGCAAGAATTAACACAACAGGAACAACCGGTGAGAGACGAACAAGACCCACTTGCCAATGAGATTCCAGAAAGTGTTAACTACAAAATTTTTGTCTGAAAATATCACAAAGATCAAGGATGCAATGGAGACCTTCTCAAATAATGACCTGGGCTTGGAACGCAGCAGTGCTGTCAAGAAAGCAGTGTTGAAAGAAATCTTCTGCTAGTGTGAGATATTAAAAAGAATGGAGGGAGGCGGCAAGACAAATAAAACAGTTGATGCATTCATCAAAAAGAAGTCCTCTATTCAGCAACTACAAGAACCAAAGCCAGGCTTATCAAACTGGAATCCTGGCAGCTCACCACACAATTAGCAACAGTCATCCACTATTGTCAAATCAGAGCAAAGGTTGGCAACAGTGGTAAACATGGTGCTGCAAGCTCAGGTAAGTCACTGGTGAGAGTAATTTTTTTTTTCTGTTTTATTGAAGGTGAATCTATGATGTTTTATGATGTTATGTTTACTGGACTTGTACAGGATGCAAAATACAGAATAACAAAGGACTGGAACCTATTCCCATTCACCTGATGTTGAAACTCTTTGACACTAAAGTTTCTGAGAATGAAGTGGATTTTATGAACACATCCATGTTGCCAGAGGTATACCTGTAATTTGCTATGGCTTGGTATTGACTAAACAAATGAAATAATCCTATCAGCTTCCCTTCTCTCTTTCTCCTGGAACTTTGCTGAGAATGATATGTAGAGCATGTATATTACTAAGGCTCAGATCCCGTAAACAAAAAGAAGGAAGAATGTATTATTCACCTGTTATCATGGTGAATGAGATCAAATTAAAACTGTAGTAATAACTTCCAGATGGTGATTATAGAAGTAATTACCTGAATTTCCTACTGTCACTTGTCACTGTTCCAACTTCTATCTCTGATGGCTTGAAGTCAGCTGATAAAATTGTTGATAAACAAGAAATGGCAATCTGGAAGCATTTGGAAAATTAAGTTTATCAGAACCTAAATTTTGTGTAAACTCCAAATAAACATTGAAATATGAATTATAAGATAACAGTTTAGAAAAAAACCACCTGTATAATAATTCCATTTAATAATAAAAAATAAGTTAGTTGTGGAAATGTGTTTAGTAAAAGCTAGTTAATTCTAATGATTTTGTTACTTAGCTAAATAAACTGAACTTAAGAGGCGGCCGGTAACAATCTAACAGAATCCGATGTAAGTCTGCTTTGCTGTTCCCCCACCAAAAGGGCTGTCCTATAACATTTGCCAAATGGTATAAATAAAATGTTATGAGTTAAGGACACATGGAATTTCATCTTGTGCATTAAAATAACACATTTGCTAAAATTAGACAGCAAGAACTATGCCACCTTCTGATGAGCAAATAGCATTTCCCACGGTCAACTGGCATCAGAAGCCTCTCTGGCATCCATCATCATTGGCTTTTGATTGCTTTGAAGTGATCACTGTAAATCTGAGAGGCAACCCCTCACTTCCCCAATTAACACAGGTCAGGAGAGCAAAATGGTCAGATATCTTCATGAAAAACTCTAGATAACAGGAGTTTAAATAGAAAGAGAACTTTTCTTAGCTTTTCAAGTTCTGTACTGACAGCCATTATGTATACTAATTTTAAAAATTTTAAGAAGTGCTCTACTTCAGCTTGAGCATCAGCTAATTTCCATATGTTGTTTTATTTACACATGTGCGACTATAAAATAACAGGTACTAGATTTTAAATTAGCAACATTACAAAACAATTAAAAAACGTAATAATCTTAAGTAATCAGTTGGACATACCTTGAATTTAATCCCTACATACCTCAACAGCTTCATTATATGAAAAATCCTGTTTTTTTTTTATCTTCTTTTCCAGATAATTATTAGCCTCGAGCTGCTTGATTCCAGCTGACGTGGCCTTGAACCCACAGTAGTATCCTGCTGGGTCAGTTTTGTACACCTGTGGGCCATTTTCATCATCAAAGCCAATCATCATCATACCTGTGAAAATGTAATCAGTAAAATCTATTTAACTAACTAGTAAACTGACAAGCTGTAAACATTAAAGATTATCATTGATAGTTAGCACCCGATTTGTAAAGACTAACCTAGTAATCTTCTGCTTTGCTTTAGGAAAAATACTCAGTAATAGCTAAAATGGTCAAGCAACATGGTTCATATTGAGAACTAAAACTCTTCTCTGTATAACTTGTAATATCATTCAATTCTATTTTAAACAGAAAATCTGGACTGCAATCTGGAAGTACGGGTAGACGAGTCCAAAACCAACGCACTTGATACAGACCTGTTCTCCGATTGCTTAATTGAATTTTTTGCCCCATTGTGCACTGTCATAAAGTCAGCAACAGAGGGGCCAGGAGAAAGCATTTTTCACTCAGTGAATTAATGAAAGTTAGAAAACGGAGCCTCGGTCAGGAGGCTAAGCGGCAAGTATGGGATTGGTACCTAGGTAATCTAAAAACGCAAAAGGAACAAATTTTGAAATGAAGAACATTCATCCAACAGACACTACTTTTTAAGTGGAAACAAGGACAATGATTTAGTAATTAAAACTTTATTCATTATTTTTTCATATTTTAATGAAAATTACTTGTACACACTAGATCTATTGACCCCAGGCCTCCCAGATAAAGAGTCATCTACCTGTAATATCTTATTTCTAAAATGCTGCAAAATATCCAAGCAATAAAACTGCAATTTTTACACCAACAGTTCCAATCATTGCCTGTTGCAAGCTACTCTGACCAGCTACAAGTTTTGCTTTATCATTGCCTTTTCTGATATTTCATCTTTAAAGAAAAGTTGTCAATTTTTTTTTATTTTTTATGTCAGTCTGTTACTGAACCTTTCAAATTCCAAAATAACAAAAATTCAACAAATAGAATCCACTGCAAAATTATCAGCCCTACTTACAAATAGCAAGAAAGAATCTATAGCATAAATTTAAGTTTTACACTCACAGCATCCTAAAGGTCTCATTTCTGCACTTTGCGTATACACCTGGGATACATCTGCAATTCGCTTACAAAGCATATCAACAGGAATGTCATAACCATAGGAATACTTCCATTTTGCTGCTTCATACCGAGTTCGCTCCATTTGAGAAAGACTGTCAGCTATTAATAATAATACAAAAGATCCCACAGAATTAAAATTAAGCTTATGAATGAGCTTTCAGAATGTAATTTGTAATATCTATATACAAAATAGATTTATAGAATTTCTTAAAAATCTTACATGGCAAAAACATTAAAACAGTAATACATGTTCATTTAGTGATTAAGGTTTGCTATGAGATGTCAGAGACATCGGTTTGTGCCAAGACTTTAAACTCCAACTTACCCATCATGCCAGTCATCACACAACCAATATTTTCTGTGATCTGAAACAGGTGGGTTACAGTGCTGGCATCAAGCAGCTTGTCCTGAAAATAATACGAACAAAACAGATAAAATCATTAGAATTTTACATCTGATATTTGCCTCGATCAAATGGGAACAGACGGCTGAGGTGATTTAAGGTTTTCAAAAAGATGTAATTCTCATTTTAAAATCACTTAATGAGTTTAGGAACAATATTATAGTAAAAACCAAGTAATCTAATAAAAATAAACTCTTTTATGGAAAAAATAATAATAATAATAATAATAATAATAATAATAATAATAATAATAATAACAGGAGAGAAGAAATACAATTTTAAATATTTTAACAGCATGAGTTTACTAATTCTCGAATTAACGTCTGAGAGTTCTGTTCCGTTCCATTCCACCAAACAGGGTTGTGACTTCTCAAATATTAAAAACCAGTAAAGAAACAGTTAGCACTGTGATACTGAGCCCCACCTGGCTCTTCCACCAGTGATGACCCACATTACTGGTGTCACAGATCAAAATCAAATAGAAAAGCTTCCTAATGATGAAAGGTCTTAAAAACTTTCAGAAGTTCGGATGAAATTCTCCAGCTTCTCCCTTTAGTGATAATGGTTTCCTTGGACAAATACAAAAAATTACATGAAATAAAATAAATCCACGCTAAGTTTTTGTTCAAATGGGTATATTAGAAGACTTAGTACAACCTGCATCAGTAAAATTAGTGGGCACAAAGCACCTAATGACCTCAGTAAGTTAGAAATAAAATACACCATCCCTCTTAGGATCTGTAATATGCAGAATAGGCAAGCTCTTTTTTTTCCATTTTTGTTCCCTACTTATGCCGTGATACACAAAATGAATGTAGTGAAATTCTGCTGCCTGACACCAGATACCTGTGTGGTGAACATCTTCCATCGCTGGAACCAAGAACACTGATACTTACAGGAACTTTCTTTTGGGTGACGACAACTGCACAGTCCTTTCCTTTGATTGCTATCGATGTCAGCCCGCCTTGATTAATCGCCTTGAAAGCATACTCTAAACAGAAATAGTTATTCTCAATTTAATACGTATTTTATTTCTTTTATCCCAAAGGAGAAAACATTCACTTAAACAGAATCACATTCACCAGCTGCCTAACACCTGGATTAGAAAGAACAAATTCACACTCCCTGATCCTTTGAATATGGCTCAGCAGCGTAGTTAATTATTAAAATTCTAAAATAAAGTCCTCTCCACCCACTACTAGCTAATACCAGATGAGTGATCTTAGTAAAGAAAATAATATAAAACAACAAACAAACCTGCAAATATAATGCAATTTCTCAGGCCCCACCTCTTAGATAAGGTCTTCTTCCCGTCTGCATTTAAAACTTCTTAGACATTTTGTCACACAGGGGTTTTTTTTTATTTTATTTTATTTTCAAAATAAATAATTTTAAAATATATTTTCAAACATCAAATAATAGCATTTTTTTTTCTTTTTTACTGTCACTTTTTAAAATATTTAAAAACGTGTGGCTTTAATACTTCCACTTAAAAAAAAAAAAACAAAAGTAAAAATGGGGAAAAACTGCATACAGACACGTCCAGTTGACGACGACGACGACAGATACTGGAAAGCCATTCACCTCTCCACCACCCCCCAGAGCCACAACAGCTTTCTCCTGCCTTAAAAGAATTAGTCGTGTTAATAAGCACTAGGGTTTCCAGCACTAATACGATGACGACGACGACGACGACGATACTGGAAAGCCATTCACCTCTCCACCACCCCCCAGAGCCACAACAGCTTTCTCCTGCCTTAAAAGAATTAGTCGTGTTAATAAGCACTAGGGTTTCCAGCACTAATTAAACGCAGTAATCACTGGGAATTTTAAAAGCTGGCAAAACAGAGAACCGTCTCCAAATTATAAAAAAAAAATAAAAATAGACGAGAAACTGTCACCACCCAGTAAAGGTTAATCTGCGCTGTTTTTTTTTTTTTTTTTGATGTCATCACTGGAAAGAAGCCAAAAACCAACCAACCAACCAACCAACCATTCCTGCAGGCATTACACCTGCCAAGGAATTAACAAAAGGAAAACAAAAAAAAAAAATAAAAAATCAATTTTCACTCACATTTGTCTAAGTTTGTTGACAGCTGTTACAAAAACTATAGGCAAAGTACTAAAAGTGGTCTGATAGACATTCCCTGTGAAGCCAAGATGCCATTATATTTAAGGCAGTTTTTAAAATTCAGCATTACAGTCTATTATAGAATTATTTATTCTCAATATTTTGGACCATTTTGGCTACACCTGAAACGGCAGATTTCCTTCTCTGAACTCCTGTAAGTACCAATGCTTTTCAACTTAAAAGAAAAACTTGAATTAAAATCATTAAGTAGAAGGTTATTGAAAAAAAAAGGAAGGAAGGGTGTAGTAAATGTCAAATAACTATTAATAAAATTTAGTAGCTTAAATTGATGAAAGTAGCAGCAATATAGTAATCATGGATAAGACAAAACAAATGTTTAATATATATTTGCATAAATATTAATGTGTATCATTAACAGTCCCTTAAAATTATTTTAAGGGAAAGAAACAAACACAAGATCAGTTAATTTAATTTTTCTTTTAAGAGGATTAAAAATAAATTAGTCAACCTTCCAGCTGCTTCTTTGCCAATTTGTTCTCATACATTTTATGGAATTCAGGCTGGGGGAATTACCAGGCTACCAAAAAAATCCAGGTTTACATAAATTGATTTGGAGTTGTGGCCTGAAGTTGTTCATGCATAAAAAGGTATTATGGTAGCAAAATAATTTCTTGTAAAGGAATATCACTTTGATCCATCAGCTTTAGATATTTGTGCATGTGAAGCTGTTGATCAAAACTTCATCATCAATGGAGCTGTTTTCTCTGTTTATATTTACACATCACAAACCATCAAAATGAATTTTCTTATAACCTCTACGCTTAAGATAAAATCCCATGAAATTAATTGCAATAATATATGTAGTCACAGATTTAAGGCAATAGCATGCATACACACACACCCTTAAAGAAACAGATATATTTCACTAATCAAATGAACAAAAGTAAAACAAAAGAAAATAATTTAGTACAATACAATAGACAAAGAAATACACGTGCTTTGTTACCATTAACACTGCCTAAGGTCAAGAGAGCTACTTTACCAGCCCAACCTCTCCTCTGTGAACAGCTAGTCAGTCTGTTATATTGTATAAAGAAGCATATCAATTCCAGTCTGCTCAATATCATTTTCATCTCAGTGCAATTTATGTAGTACTATAACAAAGTGGTTCATGATACGTACTAGTGCAAACCCTAACATGCCTACATATCAGAGTTTTATAAAAAATGATAATGATAATAATAAAAAATATTTGCCCAGAATATTGGTAGAATGTATTTTTTAAAAATTCTTTCAATTTTGGTACAGTAATAGAACTTTTTAATTCTTATAGATCTACAATAAATAAATTCACAAGTCCTAAAGTAACATTTCACAATAGTAAGTCCTTTTCTGAGACTAAGTTTAAAAAGTAGAAATTAAGAGTACACACCAAGTTCTACAAAGAACAAAAACAACAACAAACCATACTTGGCCTGCACTTTGATATATATTAAGTTAGTTATATATATACATCTATACTGTTAAAAATATAACTGCAAAAAAAATTTATTGTCCACTTTGAATAATAATAACAATAATAATAATAATAATAATAATAATAATAATAATAATAATAATAATAATAATAATAATAATAATAATAATAATAATAATTTTAAAAAGAAAAAAATTCTGGATCTGTGATAATAATGAAAAAAGACAGGATACTGGCTCAAAACATCAATATTTCTGACTTTTTATTTGTGCATTGAAAACCAGTCTTATAGTTTGTCAGGAAAATATTTTAAAAAAAAAACCAACAATGTAACATGTCCTTCCTTGCCAGTGCTCTAGAGCTGCGAGGCATAACCTGGCATGGCAATATCAAGTTTAGTTCAAAAGGTAATTAGTCAGAAGCTTTGACCTACTTGGGCTTGCTGTCAATTGAAAAATAAAATGTCTAATAAGTGGAAAATGATTAAAGAAATTTAAAAATCCGTGAATTCCATTACTATTACTGAAGCAAACACCACCACTTACAATTTGTGGCGATTATATAGAAAGACATTACTCTTGGCCTGTATGAGACAAGCAGACAGTTTTTTTTATTACACTGTATTCTTTTTAGGCCTAAAAACAAATATGCAAAAATCATAGACTATACTCCATAAAAAGTTACTGATAACCCTAAAAAAATGTATTTCCTGTTAGCAGTATTTTATCTTTTATCGTTAGAGGATAGAAAAATCATTAAAAATATATAAATAAAAAAAATGCAGCAACCTGCTAATGCAGATGCGTGCATGAACTGTCCTGTTACTAAATTAAATTATAAGTATCTGTTACCGAATTAATGGATTAAATACACAAAGTCAACCACTCTTTCCTCAAAAATGACTAGCTAAATTAAAAACAATTTTCAGATTTAGAGACCTGCTAAAATAAAATGAGCACCGAAGCCATATCATGAAACAAGGGAGCCCGTAGAATATTAAAAATGCCTCAGACAGTTGGAGCTCACCATTCACATACAATCACAAGATTGGCCAACTAAACTGCAGTCAAAGTGAGAAATGGATCCCACAGAATCTTGAGCTTGCAAATGAGATGTGCATAATGCCACTGTTAATTTTAATCAAGCAAATAAAAGAGCAGCTAACCATTGACCAAGATTGCCATAACAGTTAAGGAACAAACCAAAAAAACCCAGGTGAGATCCAATCCACACAAGGCTTGCAGACTTTGCCAGTACTGTAAATGTATCACAATGTACAGCTCAATGTTACTTTCATAAACTGGGCTTCAATGAATGTGCTTGGTCAAAACCTGATTGTGGAAGCCAATGTAAAGAGCAGATTTGCATAGGCCAAGGAAATGATACACAGACCTACAATATTTTAAGCAGCTGTTTTGTTGAGTGTCAGTTTTGTCAATTTACATACAATGGATGAACATGGATGTGGATTAATGCTGATTATTTCATAAGGCCTGCTTATAGACCACAACTCAGCATGGTGGTTTCAGTATAATTGTGGGGCAGCAAGTTGGGACAATTGAAAGACTGACTTGGTGTTCATCAAGGGACGTCTAAAGATGTTGCATACACATTCATTCTCAATCATCATCTTACACCACTTTCCCAACAAGGAATTCTCCATTTTAAGATACATTTGCTGCAAAAAGTGTGTCACTTGTTATGCTTCCAATACTACCACCCTATGAGAGAGAGAGAGAGAGGGATGAAGGTTCTCCCCACTAAGCACTTAGGAACTCTGACATGGATCTGACCAAACACATCTGGGAGCCAGCCCCTCAACTGCTAACTGAGAGAAACAAAATGATTTACTCCAACATTTAAAGAAAAAAACTGACTATATGTTGACAAAATTTGAACCATGCTATCACATAGGGTCTCATTACCCTACAAGGCTACTGGCTATTAATTTCATTTTCTGTTATTTTTTGACACTAAAATGTAAATACATCCACAATAAAAATTAGTTGTTTCAAGAATTCTCACAGTCTTTTGGAAGGGCTCTGCATATTCACAAATCCAAAATTCATTTTGTTTACATTTCTATTGCTGAACCTAGCAGCCTCCTCCATATTTATTAAACTGCAGAACTTAATTTTAAACTAGAGTTAGTTAAGGGTGCACCAGGACATTGTATACATTGCATAATAATGACGTTTAAAAGCCTTAAATTAAAGATTAAACCATAACATTCTCTAGCAGTGTGGAACTGCTAGACAAATCTTTTATTCTGATGATAAAAGATGTTATAAAACTGTGAACTGAGAGGAAAAAGTTCTGAGTATACCTGTATTATGTAGTCCATCCTTAAACCACCATTTTCTTACAAATCTACACTCAGATGACAATTTCTAAACTGTATAGCTGATTCCATTCTTTGTCATCTGGCCTTCTGTATATAGTTCTACATGTTCACTAACATAAATCAATTCCTTTTCAGTAATCATATGGATCTTAGCCAAAATCTTTACTACTAAGTACACGACAATACAAATGATCTATTTTAGTTTTACAGGTAAAATTCACTATTCCTCAGATTAGGATATCTGAAATGTTTCAGTGAGAATGCTGTTCACTTACCACTCATAATTAATACTCCACTCATAATTAATGCTGTTCACTTACCACTCATAATTAATACTCCACTCATAATTAATGCTGTTCACTTACCACTCATAATTAATACTCCACTCATAATTAATGCTGTTCACTTACCACTCATAATTAATACTCCACTCATAATTAATGCTGTTCACTTACCACTCATAATTAATACTCCACTCATAGTTAATGCTGTTCACTTACCACTCATAATAATACTCCACTCATAGTTATGCTGTTCACTTACCACTCATAATTAATACTCCACTCATAGTTAATGCTGTTCACTTACCACTCATAATTAATACTCCACTCATAATTAATGCTGTTCACTTACCACTCATAATTAATACTCCACTCATAATTAATGCTGTTCACTTACCACTCATAATTAATGCTGTTCACTTACCACTCATAATTAATACTGTTCAAGGGAGAGCAATTACCATTTTTAATTAGTAAGTTAGGATTATTCCCCCTTTAGCACATAAAAAGGTGTGTTCATCGTGCTCTGTAGCACGAATTATTGTACGTATACTCAAGACGGAAACACTTCGTCGACAGGATGGAACTTTGTAGGTAATCATGAAATACTCTAAAATAGGAAGTGTGCTAGTTCCTCGCTGCCCCTATCCTACAGAACAGGGTGGTGTTAACTGAGCTGCAAGCCTCAATGGATCCGACTCTAGCAGTAAGGTGGACAGGGAATACAATAAACTTAGGCACCAGAGGCGGAAAAGCGCTTCGGTCATCATCACGAAAGTCTCTGAATTCCGGGTGTCGACGACAGAACAGGAAGAACTCCGGATCAGAGTCTACGCCGCGTCTGACCCGTGTATGTATGGAGGAGCGACGAGCGGTCTCTCCGGTTCCCGTGTACTCATCGTTTCTTCCTCGAGACTGAACCAGAAGCATAATGGGGGACTCGCAGCGCTGCTCCAGGGATATTCTATCTGGTATACACGGGTAGGTAGGTAGAGAGTCCGGCTGAGGAGGCAGACGGGCTCGGGCTCGGGCTCCCCTTCCCCCCCGACCAGCAGCGGTACTTACCAACCTGATAGAGCCGGCCTTCCGGCGAAAATATAGTTATATGTCGGTCGAATCCAGCGCTGCTTCCACGGCTCATTTTCCAAAAGCGCCGTTTGTTTGTTTGTTTTAAAAGATATCGCCTTTAAGAGGAATTTGTCTCTCTTACTGTCAGTGGTAATAATAATAATAATAATAATAATTCGGTTATGATGCAGCAATAATTTCCTCCGTACAAAGCATGGCCACTCGCGTGGAATTCTGGGATATCGTGCGTATTGATACTAAAACGAGGTTAACACCAGAGCTCTGGCTGCTTTTGCTTCTTTTACCTTTTTCCCCGCCCCCGCTTCCTAATGTCAATGTTTGGAAAGCGAGGAAAAGATAACTATCAAATCATAGGATGCGACCTCGAGAGGGGGAGAGGGGGGGGCAGACAGTGTTTTCCGCCGTTTTTGTGGCGTAAGCATTTCCGCTGTAAGGCTGCGTGGTGAGGCGGAGTAACTGACAGGTGAGCGCTTCGGCCTCTTACCAGGAAAACGTCTCGGAGCAACAAGTTGGCTGATAGCGGTTAGTCCGCAGGTAGATAATGAAGGAGGCGGCCTGCAGTACCAGCTAGAGTGATGCTGTATAATGATAGTGACAGGAAAAGTCACTTATAGGTAGGTGATTGCTGCGAATTCGCCTGGAACGCTCGCTCCGCCGTGTTGGGGGGGGGGGGTCTCTCTCTCTCTCTTCGCCCTGCAGAGGTTTTATTAGCCACGTGGGTTACCTGAGATGATGATGATGATGTGAGAGAGAGACAACTGCTTAGGCTTGGAGCTGGCGGGGATGACGTGGACAGGAAAGAGGCTTCGGGTGGCGGTGTGGAGCTCCGAGCCGTCGTCCCGCTGGCCTGAATGAAGCAGGCGGCGGTCATCTTACCTGTCCGTTTACACCTGTAAGGAACCGGAGCCGCCGCCGCATCATCACAATTCCCTTAACGGAAAACACAAACAAACAAGCAGACTGCTGCCGCCCACCAAACTATACTCATCCCTTAGGATTTTCGGTTTTTCTTCTTTCTTTTTTTTTTTTTTAAAACAACAACAACAACAACAACAACAACCACCTTTGTACGAAGATCATTTGTTTACCTTATTTCTATAATCCGAGTTAGTAGCCGGGGGATGATCGTAGCACCTGTAGTCGTCCATCTGCTTCCAAACTGAACGAGACACGCCTCCTTTTAGCTGTACGACGATCATAGAGGTGGAGGAGACATTAATACACCGTTTTAGATGTATGCTTAGGTGCGGTTGTTTCAGCCCCTTTTTTTTAAATATATAAATAAATACAAACAAACCCCATTTTAGAATTTAACATTTCCAGTTGTTAGCCATAGATTAAAGTCATTAAAAGGCAGTGGTTGCTTTTATCTGTGGGTGTATAATGATGAGGTCCCAGCTGTTGGGCAGGCACACTGGACAACCCCACCCAGCCGGGTCTAACACGGGTCCCTGCGAGGTTTGGGCTCTTTGTCACAACGCCTACTTACCAGATTTGTGTTAAAAAAAAAGGGGTAATTAATATATCCCGATATTGTTGCACACCGCCATCTTATCCTGCTTTAGTTCTTTTGGAGAGAGAGAGAGAGAGAGAGAAGGTAGATGGTGGTGTTTTCCACTGGAGACCCCCCCTCCACCCCCCAAAAAAACTATATTAAAAGTTTAAATTAACTGGAATTCCTTTGAAGTTAATGCTGCAGGCGAGTTATTACAAACAAATGATTAAAATTAAGTCCGCCTATTAAGTGTTCCTCTAGCAGAATCAGGAAAGCTTCACAAAAACTTGTGGAATATAACAGAAATCAGACCGATCTGTTTGTGGGTGGTGATGTTGGGGGTGCTAATATTGCTTTGCCATCCCTTATATTCACAGTTTCTCTCAAACTCAAGGTGGTTCGCAGCACCGGGTACCCATGACCATGATATACAGTGGGTAATTTAGTGCATATCAGGACTGTCAGTCTATCAGATACTTGCTTACAACTGCATCGTATATAGTCATTAAAGGAAGTCATATGCATGCAATTACCGAGTTGAGTCAACAGAAAAAAAGAGGCTCTAGGAATCTATCTTTGCCTAAACATGAGTTTTCCTCTTGTTAAAACATTTAGAAATCAAATTTTTTTTATTAAACAAAAAAATCATTCTTATTAAATATTGACAATGTGAGTGGATCAGATGTACAAGTTGAACAGACGAGTTCAGATAGCTATACAAATGCAGTATGTATTTTGTTGGATTAATCGAAGCGTGTAGCAGTTACACCCATAGTGTTCTGATGATTAAAAAACCCAAGAATTTTCCGTTTGACCCAAAGCTATTATTTCAACATGGCCACTGGACTCTGAAATCACGAAAGAGGTCAGTATGCCAAAGTTTGCCGAAAAACAAGCATTAATATGGTGAGGTGAGATGCATCAATCAGGGTAAAGAAGAAAATTCCATTCTGTGAAATCTGGGTCAGTTAAACTGAAAAAAAAAAAAAAAGAAGTATTTTGTGAATTAGTTCTTAGGAGTAAATGGCCAAAATGTGTTGTCATGTTTCCAAGGGACTCTTAGACAGACCCCTGTTGTTTTTGTTACTCTCCACAACTTAGAATTTTTTAGCAGAGGCCTTTGTTTCATGCCTGAGTAGTTAATTACATTCTTAATTATAATTTTTAATATAGGACACTACTAGTACAATAATGTAGAGTCTGTTTAGTTAGGTACAGTGGACAGATAGAAAGTTGATGCTTCTGGCCTATGCTGATCTAATGAAATTTTGATACTACACCTCTTCTTTTAAATGGTTTAGAATTGCTGGTGTGCATCTATATTTTGTTTTTTTATTCATCTAAAAGTGTGGATTTTGTATTTAAATTTAGTGTGACTATTGGATCTGACCATTTCTGAGATGATACTGCTAGAGGTAGAAATTGGTTTTCTGCTAAATGAAATTTGAGAAGCATAATAAATAAGAAACAGAAAAAATAAGATATTTTAGTGAATAAAATTCTTCTAAATTTTTAAATGAGATGAAGTAAATTAATTGCAAATGTATATATGTATGCAGTTAATATTTTATACTTTAAATATTTCAGGAGAAATTTTTCTCTTTTTTTTATGGTGCAGTTTGTTAGGATACTTAGGCCACTGATAATGATTAATGTACACTCTTGTAGCCAGTTGAAGATGCGGCTGGATTAATAAGATATATTTCTTTAATAATTTTGCTCTAAAGAGAAAGAATAGAATGTAGTATTGAAGGATAGATTTTCTAGTGAACATTGTCACCAGCCCTGGAACTAATTGGGCATGTCTGACTTAGATGGTTTGACAAATTTATCTGAAACAACAAATGGCGGCAGATATTGTACCTTACTTCATGGTACACAACAAAATATTAACTTGAATATAGATCACAATTTTTTCAAATAGCATAAAAGAAAAACTGCTACATACTACAACATTTTATTATTTATTTTTTGTTTGTTTGTTTGTTTTGTTGAATGAATAAAAAAATATGTTGTGGGGTTTCTGAGATAGGTGTGTAGCCAGTCTCTGTATTGTGTTCTGGGTTTAGGAAACTGAAATCAGGGAGGTGTGTTTGGTGGGTGTGATGATGCCTCATGCTGATGTTGGCACAGTGGGTTTGAAGAAGAACCAACCAAGCGAGTTAGCAATGCATTTTTAAAAAAAAATATTGGTCAGTAAAAAAGCTAATGAAGACGACTCTCTTATTTGTCGTTATTTAGATAATCATATGCTTGCTTAAATATTTCCATTGATTTTGGAAGGCCTAATGATAATAGCAAGTTTGAAATGTATTTGGTACAGGCTGCTTCAAAAATCATTAATATAAATAGATTTTATGTATGTTTGTGTATATATTATATTTAAGGGTCATGAAGAAAAAATTGATGTTCTGTGAAAAACATGGCAACTTTTATATGAAGGTGTTGTTTTTTTTTTCTTAATTTCTAACTATTTAGAATGTAAAAAAACTTTTTTCCAGTGTTTTGTCAAATAATCTGTCAAATGAAAATAATATTTAGTTGGTAAGCCAATCTTTTCCTAAATAGCAGTTTGGCCAGATGTCTATCTTTGAACTTATCAATTGTTGTAACAAATTGCTTTTAGTTCTGTGGTAGAGCAGAACAAGTGATGATGTAATACTTATCAGATCTTGCTTGACTAGAAATGATTGAAAGCTGGTATTTTGTACTAGAAAGTTCTTTCTTTCCTTTGTTTTGATCTGAGTTCTATGTAGGCTGAGGAGAGGGGCACGTCTTGCGTACACGTAACAGATGTCTTCAGTAGATAGCTTTTTTTACTTCACTGCTGAAAAATGGCTGTTTGTGAACACTGATCAATCTCTTGAACTATTTGAGTGTAATTATTACATTTTAACCTTTTCTGCTGCTAAGCATTGTTCCAAAGGTGCTGCACTTACTATTTAATTGGGAAATAGTCTCCATAATTGTATCCAGCCAGGCTTGCTAATGCTAACATATGAAGCTATATTTTGTTAGTAAGACACAATCTTATGAAAATGGCTGCTTCATTCAGTTGGCTGACACTATCATCCTGAAAAATTTACACACTTCAAAATGTATATTTGGTCATCTTGTTAAACCTTTTTTTTTTTAATATACAAGGAGTCTTTAAAAGTAAAAATGTTAATCTTAATTTATTGGGTTATTTTTAGTGAAATGAAAACCTACCTTATGTTGGTCTTGACATTCTGTAATGTTATTAACAGGAAAATCAATTATTAATACAGTTATCTCTCACTGCTGAGGCTGATAAGAAGATCTCTTCTGTCATAGTTATCAAAAATCCATCAGAGTTCCAATAAATAATTTCTTTAAAGAATGACTTTTAGTATCAAAATTTAAAAAGAAAAAAATCTAATTAGTTATGTTTATACCACTTTGACATATTTTTGCTATTGAAAGGAAGAAAGAGATTTTTTTTTTTTCAAAATTGTGTAACTTGTAAAGGCTTGGACTCTTTGATTTTCAGCTGTGAATAATGATATGAAATTGTATATTTTTCTTTTTATTTAGATGTAGCAGTTAGTTTTGTTGTAATCACTAATTTATAGCTATTACTGGATTAGGTATGCACTCAATTAAAAAGAAACCCATCCACAACGACTTTCCAAGTACCAGCAAAATCTGAACTAAATTTACCTTATAGAAAGTTTTAAAAAATTGTCGTTTTTTTTATCATCATAAGTATTGCACCTATGGCCATGAAGAAATGGTATTATGCAAATGAATAATCTGCTTTTATATGCAGTCCAAGAAACGTGGTATTTTTCTTCTACATTTTAAATGCATTTCCCTGTACTTGTAATCACAAATAAAATATTTTTTTTTTTTTTAAAAAACTCTAGTAACATGTTCATTTTAGTGTTGATTCCTATGGTGGTGCATCTTGGTGAACCCTGTCCTGACTTTTGAGGTCTAAGGACATCTGCTATCAGTGAGCCAGGGAGCTCTTGAGCTCTCCACCAGATGTGGGAGGAAGCCCATGTAGCCAACTGGTGAAGAAGAATGAGAAGAAACCATGCCAGGGAGATCCGCCAAACTGAATTTGTCCACCGAAAAGTTGATGGTGAATAGTGCAATGATTGCATTCATCAAGCAATTCATATTGCTCTAACTTTACCAGTAACAACCTGCTCAGCAGAAAAGTCATCTAGCTCAATGAGAAGGGTGAAAACATGGCTGAGGTCAACAATGGTAGATGATGATTTGCCTGGACTTCATATAAGTATTCATAGAACAAAAGTTACAGCTAACAAGCACGTTTATTTTTTGACGTTAGCATGCTCTCATCGCTAGGCACATTCCCTGCACTTGGTGTTATTTTGTCAACTGCCACCCCCTCCTCCCCTGTAATTTATCCTTTGAATTTATTGTCATTATGTCATTGCCTCCCCACCTCCATCAAAAAATCCTGCAAATGCTCTTGCCCTACTGGGATTCAAATTAGGGCTCTCAACTACAGTAAACACTAAATAAGATGAACAAAAATTGTATTGAATTAGTAGGTCTAAGAAATTACCATAAATTTATTTACAATAAATACTATCAATTTTACAGTACATTATAAATTGATATTTAAACATAGACGTCTGCAATCAAATCTTCCTTCATTGTTCTTCAAACTTGGAACATTAATTCATTTTCATCAACTGATTTTCTTTTTCGGCAATGCAATTTTCTATAACCTTCATTGCATTAAAGTTTGCATATAACATCTCTCTTTATTTTAAGAATCTTAAATTAAGGTGTGTATATCTATAAGAAAGAGTTCAAGTTTTTACATCTGGAATATGTTAGATGATTGAAACCATTAGTTACCTAAATGGATGCTTGAGGTCTTCAGAATAGTTAAAGAGTTGAATGTGTGGATATTAATAAATTCTTTTAGCTGTCTTTAGTTAACTAGTACCAGAGATCTTGCTTAAACTACGTTTGCTAGATTTCAACCTGGCTTGATATTAGAATATAAGTAACAGAATGGTAAGCGAATAGAATAAATCATGTGCATACAGAGTTAATAGTGAAGGGTATGAATGGTTTAAAAAATTGTGTTAAATATTTCTCGCAATTACTAAACCAAATAAAGGGCATTGAACTGAGCTTAGTTCAAATTACATCTAGGCCTTAGTCAAAATTCCTTTTTTCATAGTTTCTTTGCCAACATTTAGAATTGTTTCATTAAAATGGCTTTTGCATAAAGAAAATTTAAAATGTTATTGGTAATTATTTACGATTCCATTGCTTAGCAGAGATGATCACTTTGTGAAACCTAGCAAAGAGGGTAGTGGCTAGAATGATGTTCTCAATGAGGATAAATCCCTGGTAATACTTAATATCTGAAAACACCCATTATTCATAGATGGCACAACTGGTAAAAGCATTAATGTAGCAATTGATAGGTCACATCTTTAAAACCAGCCTTTACGTTGTAACTAAATGACATCAGTAACTCATTCTGATGATGGCTGGGGAAAAGGTATTTTTGAAATGTGTCTAATAAGTAAGAAGATAGCATGGGTAGGTGAAATCTTAATAGATCTTGTTACCAATGGCCATAAGCTCTTATATGTTAAAAAAATATATTTTAGATTCCAGATTTATTTATTGATTTTGTTTATAAACAGCTTATTATTTAATCTTCAGGTATATTCATGTTATAATATTGTATAAAGGAGTTAAAAGAAACAAAAATTAAGAAATAAATTTCTACTTGTTCTAAAAAAAATGGCTACACATTTGCTGGAACAATGTTTGCATTGGTAGTATTTCCAATAGCAGTTAAGCTTCAAAGATGTAAATACTTCATTGAAATGTGATATTTTTTCAAAAGAAAGGTTAGAAAAATATTCTCCAAGGAAGATTTGTGTTACTGCTATCTTTGTAGCATACTTCCTTCCCTTTTGTTTTACTCTTTATCCAAGTTCATAATTTATCAATAGGTAAAAGTGCGCATTCATTGAGTAACAGATGTCCTTGTCTTTATTTTTTCAGAATGGCACTAGGAGCTGCACTGTACATGTTAGCAGTGCTCTTTGTTCCCCAGATGATTCATGGCTACACCACAGAGAGCGTGATGTGGCCGGGGAACACGTGGATGGACTTCTGGTTGGTGAAGCTAGGACTGAACCTGCTGGGCTATGCAACCATTTTTGTGCCAGCAGCCATCATCATCAGACACTTGAAGAAAATCAAGTACAATGAACAAGCCAGTGAGTTGATGTTTGCAATTTTCTGTTTATAGAAACTAGTACAAAAAGTCTGTGCCTATGAGGAATGGAGATTGCTTTCCTCTGAGAAAAATCCCGCTTTAATGGTGGTGTTCTTGGGAGTAAATCCTGATCATATTTATACATTCAATAAAATTATTGCACAGATTTATCATAATACTTATTGGTTTAATACTTGAGATGAGAGATTTATAATGTCATTTCATCATTATGCTAAATAAACTCTTGATTTGCTGCTATCTTTCAAGGAACACTGAGGTCCACAGTTTCAGTATATATATCATTACTATTTATGAGTCAGTTTTCATGCTAAAATGACTAATTACAAATTATCAAATGCTTAAGTATTCTTATATTGATATGTTAAGACATTCATCTTGCTGGGGTTTATTTAGCTCTTTTAAAGTAATGGTAGCGCCAATGAGTTTTTTTTTAGAGTATGCAGAGCTATTGTTATACACAGGTTTTTTGTGTTCATCAGGAAAGCTACAGTGTACCCCCCCAGATATGTTTGGAAAACATTGAAAGCTCAAATTTATTGAAATTCTTGATGCAGGTAGATTATACAAAAAATGTTTTCAATTAGGTAGTAAGTAAAGTGAGTTTGCTAACAAAACTGAGTGTTTTAAATGGCGGAGATGAGGGAAATGACTCTGAAATTACTAACTGATAACAATGTTTAAAATACATAGGTACTAAACCTATTTTTGAAAACTTATTGTTAATTTTATGCACACTGGAAGCCAATCAAGCAATAATTGAAGCACACAGGAGAATATTTTTCATTAAAAAATCTGGTACAGCAAAAATTTGAAAATAAACTTTTCTTTATACAGTTGTCCCCCGGTATTCGCGGGGGTTACGTCCCTTGAGCACCCGCGAAGAGTGAAAAACCGCGAATATTTGACGTGGTCCATAAAAATGCCTATAAACGTCAAAATATAACGTAAAATATAAGTAAATATATAATAATAATTTAATAAAAAATACAGTAAAATGTAAAGGTACTCACCAATAATGAATGATATTGATTGAAGATGATGATGATGAATAAGCTGTGCAGTACGATGAAGATACAGCAAAGCAAAGGATTTTAAAGCTCCTGGAGCATCATAACCTTTTTCTGGTGCTTAGGGTCATTGCCAGAAGCCTTAGAAGGTGCAGGGCGTTTGGGCAGCATCTTAGGACTTTAAGAAACACGCTGAGAAAAACACAACACAGAGAAACACTCAGTGAAACACTCGAGATAGCTACACGCGGTAAACAGCTAATCAGCAGCAAGGAAAAATGAAAAACGCTCTCAGATTGGCTACTTTCAAACCTCCAGCCGATAGCATTTATTTTATATTGTAATTAATAATTTAGCATTAAAAAGCGTGAAAAAATATATATTGCCATGAAAAAAGCCATAAAAAATCGTGGAAGATATTTGCAATTCCGCGAATATGTGGGGGTTTACACGAACAATTATTAGTTAGGTTCTAAGGAAAATTCCACGAATAACCGGGGCCACGAATCACGATTACGCAGGGGTTGACTGTATATATGGGTTTTCTAATAGCTATATCTTAAAATGCATATAATGTAGGCATTAATAACTTGATTTATATATGAAATACAGGATATTTCACTGGTGAGCCCTTGTAATTATGGTTGCATGTATGACTTGCTTTATTTAGATGCTATTCGACTATTCTTCAACCCTTTCTTGAATTTTCAATTTTTTAAAAAGTTACAGAAATATACTAAAAGTATTGAATTTTTAAAAATCTTGTTATGGGTTCACTATTGATTGCACAAAATTTTTGTTATGCTACCATTTCCAGTAAGGAAATATGACCAGAAAGCAAAAGGAAAAATCTAATTTATAGTGCAGAAAGTTAAAAATATAGAGTAAAATTATCCTATTGTTGTCACAGAGGCATCTATACTGATTCAGTTTCTTGAATCTCATCGGTGCCATCAGTTTTGTCACTAAGACTGCCATCCTCACTTCAGTAATCCTAATTGGATGGCACAGAATTATAACTGTTTACTGCTCTACAGGCACTTTCATTTTCTAGTGATGTCCAGTCAGGTGTTGTCAACTTTGCCCACTTCTCTTTAGGTTCTGTGTGGTAGAGCGGTTAGACTCCTCAGCCACATGGTGGAAGAAATCCACTGGATTTTCATCATCAGGGGGCATCAATATTTTGGCTGGCAGACTGAAAACACTGGCATGTTGATTTGCCATTCTTACTTTGCTTGATAATTCCCACTCTCACTCTCCACGTTCAATATCTGTCTACTGCTGTCCAACTAGCTAAACGATGACATATCCAAGGTATGAATGCTCAAGATCTCCATGTTGTCAGCTGGAAAGGATTTGCTGTTGGATTTCATCACTTATCAAGTAAATAAACAAACTAGGTAATGCATATGGTTCACACTAGTAAAATCACTTTTCACGAGAAAGCAAAATTATATAAATGGCCTGAGGAAGTGATAATGTGGGCCAGCATCTTTCTATATGTACTGTTTATAGTATGGACAGAAGTGATCATTAAATGGCTCATCATCGGTGCGTAGCCATTTCTGGGCAATAGTCGAGTTGAAGAAGAAAGGATTAAGATTATAGTGGGTGGCTATATTTTAGTTATAAATACTGTTAAAAGTAGATTTTATTTGTAATTGCAATTTTCAAACTTCACTGGTGAAGTTCAGTAACAATGATGATGACTGATAAGGAAAGGAATGTTTCACAATGAAAAAAAGATTCTAAGAGTGTTGCTAGTAAAATGTTGCACTTGAAGTGGAAATGTGATGGCTACACACAAGTGCAGTCTTCTAAAGAGTGGCAGGCAAAGATTCAAAAAGCAGACGTCTGACCTTGAAGGAGAAATAAGAAAGATAGATAAATAACTTGTTTTTGTTTCTTTAATGAAGGAAAAAAATAAGTGTGCATACTATGTTTCATATTAGTTACTGAAAACATAGTGAGGCAGGCCAATCTGGAGTTCTCTCCAACCGACAGCAGCCTCTCTTCAGCAGCTACTCTGGATTTGATGTACTTCTGTCAATAAACCAAAATTTTAAAAAAAAATCTAAGGGGGGAAAACTCAGAAAGGTTTCATATTAGATAATTAAGCAAGAAAACCGTTAATGAATGGAGTAAATTACCAGCAAATGTTAATAGTGATGTGTAAATAGATTTAAATATTGCATTGATAAATATTTCTCTTTCCTGAGAAACCTGTGACAGTCTCAGACTTTTATTCTTTGCATATAGTTATTTTATAGTCTGTCTTTTCTGTTAGATGACCCTGCTGTTCTAGGGATGACCCTTGAACTTTTAAGAATGAGAGGAGAAGGTATGTAATGCAGAAAAAGAGTATTTAAGGAGATTTGTAGTCTTAGTGTTGAATAAGACTAGCTTCTTTGCAAACCTTGAGCATTGTAATTGCCTATTGATTGCTTTCAAAAGATCAGACAGCTCCTAGAATCTAGATGAAGAAGTATAAATAAAGGGGAGATAAATTTGTGTCTAAGTATCAGATGACATTGATTTACCACATTCAATGTAGACATCTATAATAGGGCCATTGCATAAGTCACCAGTGCTCTCTGTCTCCTTAAAACCTGTAAACTAACCTATAAAATATTAATGTTTAACAGACTCCCTGTGTACTTTTTGTAATAAAAATTCTGTTTATGTGCAGAGTGTGACACCTAAATCAAAATGCTTATAAACTTTGAGTTTAATTTATGATGTTTGTTTAGCACATTTATCCTTTCATACAAGAAAGTAATAGAAATATCCGATGTTTAACTCGGAATTTGAAAAGTGTCATAAATAATAAAATTTATTTTAAAAAAGATTTTCCATTTAATTTTATAATTTATAGTATATCAAGTTTTTGTTATTAGAAAAAGTAAAATTATCTAAGTTTATTACAAAAAACTTATTTTCTGTAATTATGGGTCATTTCACTTCTGTAAAATGAAGCATCTTGTTTGTTTTTTTACCTGTGCATTGTAGTTGAGGCCTCATATTGTAGGAACCAGCAAACCTCCCTCAGGTGTTTCTTTGCTATCTGAGTTGGAGCATTTTTTCAAATTATGATGCTTTGATGCAAAATAGTCCACATTAAGATGACAGTATTTCTTAGTTTAAAAAAAGACAAAACTCTTTACTGATTTTAACTTGCACACACCACACTGTCAATAAACAAATTTAAATAATTTCATTAAAAACTGAGAGAAATAGAAAAAACAAGACTAGTTACCTGTCATCTATGCATGTGAGTTAGATAAATACAAAAGGAACTATATATATATATTTATATTTAATTTTTTAAGTTGACAATTTCATTGTTTTTTTGTGATGATTTAAATTTGAATTGAATATTAATTTGAAACTAACACAAATAGAAATAAAGATTAGGTTGTGATCTGTTCCTGTAGTAGGCAGTGATGTTTCGGCCTATGCGATTTAGGTATCTCTATTTTCCAATTAATAATCGCTGAACTCTTGAAAAATTCTTAAACAGGCTATTTCATGCACATCTTTTCTTTCTTTTGCTTAAAAAAAAAATAGGTACCAAGTTACCATTAAGTTAACTTCTGCGGTCAGTTGCTTATAAATCAAACTGTAACAAACATTAACAGAAGTAAGTGTGCATTCAGGCTCATGGAGAACGCAGAGTTTACTACTGGAGGAGGCATCACTTATAATATATTTCTGAACTGGTTTAACTTCGCTGAGGAAGCGGTTCCTGCAGTCTTCACATCTTACGTGGACATTGCTCTAACGTTTTGTGTACCTTTTCCCGCATGGTTTGTTGGGGTGGGCCTGTAGACCTGGCAACTTGATTGATAGATGCTGCATTTTTTTCAGGGATTGCCTTGACCAACTTCTGATGACACTTGTTGAAATTCTGCAACAACTTCTACAGGTGTAGGTGGGCGTTCTGATTTTGGTGCATTGGTTATAGATTCTGTCTCCCCGAATTTATGCATGAGGTTATGCAAGGCTATTGAGTTGCATGGACATTAACTAATACCGCTGTCATGACAAAAGGCTCATAAAGTCACCCCTATATTATATTAATTGCTATACAGAAATTTCATAAATGATATGCTATCTTGAAGGAAATTTTGCAGGCAAAGCGACCTATCTGACAGCTAGGTAAGCATATATATGACCTAGGTGATGTTAGCCGGAGTAAGCACCAGCCAGTGGTAGAGTCAGCAACCTGGGGGTGTTCCCCATCACTCACTCCCTATGCATGCACACCTCTGTTAACATTGGTTACATGCAGCAACTACAAAGTTAGTAACTTTATGGTCACTTAGTATGTAAATGACATTTTGTTTTCATTTAGGTAAAAAACAAACTGCATTTCAGGAAGCCAGTTGATGAAATTATCTTTTCTAAATATTGCCAACTGGTACAACACTTTCGTTATAGCCGGCTCATTTGTGTTTTTTTTTTTAAAAAGAAAAAGATTGAAAGTTGTGTTTTGTATAAGATAGCTCCAGGCTTTGAATGGTAGTGGTTCATTCTGTTAAACAAATTTTAAATTAGTTACATATTAAGTAAAAAAAATTGCAAAACTGTATGTTACAATTGAGAAGCATATTGAAAAATGCTGTCTTTTGTTTACAGAATATATTTTTTTCTTTCCACAGCTGTGACTTTTCATCTAAAAATCATTATCTCTTAAAGAGATTATATTTTCAGCCTGTTCTACATATTCAGTATATTTAAGAAAAGCTTGTGTATAGAAATATTTATTTAAATACTCTAGACACAGCTGGTAAATATGGTTTTATTTACATGTTTTTTTGTTGTTTTTTTTTAAATTTCTTCCCATTTATTTATTCATGCTCTCTCTCTTTTTAAAGATTAGATTAAATTCTTGTTTATTGGCTTTTGGAAAACAAAGCAACGTATGTATATTGTTCTTGATAGCAACCCAGTTTTTTAAAATTGTTATTCCATGGTGATTAGTAGCTATTTTATAAGATAATTGTAACTACATGGTGTATCGTGTGCACATGTTCCTTACCTGAGTATTAAGTTTCACAATGTTTCTCAATAGGCAAAAACCAAGACTATATGAAGTTGCATAGCAGTGCTACTGATTAGCATGTGATGACTATATAGTATGCTCTTGATGCCACGTGATTTAATTTTATAGCAATAATTATAAGAATCACTAATAATAATGAAATGCAAAATCAATGGTTTTTTAAAAAACAACAAAAATCTAAGGAAACTTGTAATGTGATGTTGGTATTAATGGTTCAGTGAAGCAATCATTTTCATCTAGGTCTTGCTTCTTCACCTTTTATACTTGTACTCTGCATCACCTTCCTCCCTTTATATAGTATTTTGCTACAGTTTATTCTGGAAAATTAAAGTATGAGGATAAACATAGACTTAATTTTATTTATTTATTCATTCACAATTATTATTAATTTTTTATTGAAAAGTTAGTGTTACCAGTGATTTGAATCCATATTATGGACTATTACAATTTTAAATGTTTCACCAGAATTCCATCATAAAACATGTTGCCTGAATAAGAGTTGAAATGATGCTCTAGCGATGGTATGAACTTCCATGCTTTGCACATTAGTCAATTCTGGATTATAGGAGTTCGTGCCATATTAATTCAAGCACCATCTTTCTCAAAAAAGGAAGATTCTCCATGATTAACATATCTGACCATTGTCATTTATAAAATGAAGTGCCAAAGTGGGCAGACTTATTTTTCTTAGAATTTGTGGTGCTGAAAACACGTAGTGGCTGGGATATTTCTTTTTTTTTACTTGAAGTCAGGTCCATACTTTATATTGTTGCCATTATTTAGTTTTCATACTTGCACATTTGTCTGTTGAAGTGTAACTACAATATGCAAACATCTTGCCATCACTTGTCCAAGCAGGCAACTGTTTGCTACACGCAGTGATCACCAACAATCTTTTACAGCTGTTGCATCATCGATTCTCTGTGCAATGGCTCTTGTATACATTTGTTTTTATCTTATACCAATGGAGACAATCTTGGCAATCCTGCACCATGAAGGACTCAACACTTCCGACTTCCCTGGAGAAAGGTTTACTAGAACTCTTCGATTTTTAGATGTGGGAGGAAACCTACAGGTGATTAGCATTGTTTCTTCTTCATTTCCTTATCAGAAGTATGCCAGGTCCACCATGCCACCCCCTTCCCCACACACACACACATTATATATACACTTGAGTGTACTGGGCAGTTTGTTTCATTGGTAACTGGTAACAGATGCAAGTAAAGGCTGTTACCTTACCAAGTCCAATATACATAGTTTTTGATCTTTATAAATGAGTCAGACTCGAAAGTTCACATGATTTGAAGAAAAACGAATAAGGTTTTTGGCACAGTGATGTATTTTGCATGAGAGTAAAACAGATACTGTGTTAATTGATAAATGTCTGAGTTCTGCTGGTTACATATCTATCCTTTGGAATTACCTCTGCACTTATTTTTGAATAAGATATTGTCAGTCAAAATCATATTCATCAGGAAGAAAGCAATATTCCACATATCCAGAATTATTGCAAAACAAAATTGGTTGCAGCTGTTTCCTTGTGCTTCACAGGACCTAGGTACAAACCCAATTTAGCATCTATGGAGGCATTTTGATAGTTAACTACTGATTATGACCAACTCTACAGCAGTGATGAAGGAATACTTTCAAAAGTAGGAAGACCTGGGCTAGGTCACCATTGAAAATCTAATGAATTCCATATTTTTTCATGGTGCTCTTACCAAATTTTGAAATTGACTTTTCAAACAGTTATTGTACATACAATAAACTCAGCAAATAATGGCACCCTCGGGGAATTGGGGATACTGTTATATCAAATATTCTGTTATATGGTATGTAAGTTATAAGGGAGGTGTAAATAAGTATAATATAAAACGCACGTGTATGTTCTGCCAGTTTAATCAGAATATTCAAAAACACATTTACATCAAGTTGCATACGGAAAATACGTGTAAATAAAAGCTAATCCACTTAAAAAAAATATGCACAACAAGTTATGTATGCATAAAAAACACAACTATATACTACACAGCATTGTTTACTTCTCTTCTGTTACCTGTTCCTCCTCTGGCTGCTGCATCAGGAGAACGATTGATATCCAACATTGTACTCACATCAAAACATTCCTGCTTATACCTTTTTTTCTAATTTCTTGACTATTTCAATTTTATTGGCAATGTTAAGTGTAGTCCCCCTTTGTTTTCCTCCAGTACTTGCTTTGTCAAATTTAGGAGCCATTGTTGAGGGGTGCAAAAGTTATCGTATGATAAAAGACAAAGAGAAATGAACTATGCACACTTTCAAGATGGTGACTGTAAACAAACTTAAGTTGGTTGCTGTGTCTGCCACCAGAGCTGTGACATATGGCATTAGATAGAGTGCCGCTATATCCAGAGTTTACTGTACATTACAGAAAAACTGTGCAGTTGTGAAACTTAAGGTGCTCAAATTATGATGGCAGACATCTTTATACAACATGAATGTTACTGAAAAAATGATTTGATTAATCTTTTTTTTTTATTTTTTTAGGGTCTACTTACTTTTCTCAGTTGGTTAAGATGTGTGTGTTTGGAAATGAATCTGATTCATCAACCATGGAAGGAGGAGGAATCCTTGCCAAATTAGTGGCCCCAGATGAAACCTGGACACTTTTTCAGAAGTTCGTAGTTCTCATTTTTTGTTTTTTTGGACTCCAGTGTTTCTACCTGACTTGGGGAATTTTGCAGGAAAGAATTATGACTTTTGAATATGGCAAGGTTGGTTCAGCCACAGGAGAATTTTTTAAGAACTCTACTTTCTTAGTTTTCATGAATCGCATATCTGCTTTCTGCATTGCTTCTTTGGCCATACTGATTCGAAAACAGCCACAGCACACCTCACCACTGTACAAGTACTCATATAGTTCATTTTCTAACATAATGAGCAGCTGGTGCCAGTATGAAGCTCTTAAGTTTGTCAGCTTCCCTACTCAAGTCCTAGCAAAAGCATCCAAGATTATCCCCGTGATGATAATGGGGAAATTTGTTGGAAAGAAGACTTATGAGTTTCACGAATATTTAACGGCAGCCATGATATCAGTTGGAATCAGTTTATTTTTGCTGACAAGTGGAGACGTGACCAGACGCAAGGATACAGTTACGACGTTTTCTGGGATCGTCCTGCTAGTTGGCTACATGCTGTTCGATAGCTTTACGTCCAACTGGCAGGGAGCACTGTTCACACAGTACCGCATGTCTTCTGTACAAATGATGGCTGGTGTGAACATGTTTTCATGCATTTTAACAACTGTTGCCCTTGTTGAACAAGGTGGGTTTGTTGAGTCAATGGCGTTTATGGCTAGGAATCCAAATTTCATCTTTCATGTGACCATTCTTAGTATCTGTTCAGCTACTGGACAACTTTTTATATTTTACACGATATCAGTATTTGGACCTGTAACTTTCACAATCATAATGACAGTGCGCCAAGGCTTCGCTATTTTTTTGTCGTGTTTGATATACGGCCATCCTGTCACTTTTATCGGTGTGCTTGGCATCATCGTTGTATTTTTAGCACTCTTTCTTCGGATTTATGTAAACAAAAGGAAGCGAAGTGCGTCAAAAAGGACAAGCAAAGAATCAAGCAGTAGCTTGGTTAATGAAGTTTTAAAGGTATAACCAGAGAACTTTTTAATATCATCTATATCATTGCATTTTAAAAAAAAAAATATTTAAGTCTTTTTTCTTTTTTTTTTAAATTTTAAAAAAGCCTAAGCAGCATGTCTGTCTGTCTGTCTTTTTTTTTTTTTCTTTACACATTTTTTTAAAGTTCTTAAAATGTTGGCAGCCATTATTTCAAATGCAAAGAATTCGTAACAGATTTGTGTTTATAATAGCGAAAACCTTAAATTATTTGGTATATGAATTTTTTTCTCTTTCTAAATAAAACTTGGAAAATCATTATTTTTACTTTGCATTGATGAAATATTATGACAAAATATAAGCCATATTATGAAACATTTATTATTAACCTGATTTTTCTGCTTTTCAGGTTTATCTATAGATGTTACAAATGGTTGTGATTCTTTAGGTGTGTTAGTCAGTCGGGCGCATTACATCTGTAAAATCTGTTTTGTAAAATTGCTTCATCAGCCTTGTTTTACATTTTCAGATATATAAGAAATTCTGAGCATAAAAATTAGTACAGAATAAAATGTACTGAATATGCAATTTATCTTAACAAAGGAAGGAATCTCTATTTCTCAAATTATTCTAATCGTTTAAAAAAAATTCTCTCACCGGTTGAATGCTACTGATGGACACCTGTCATAGATTTCTCTCCAGTCCATTATGAACATGCACTTTTTTTGCTACATGTTAATGCCATTTATCAACCCTCTGTTAGCCTTCACATAGAGCTGTCTTTGTGCTGGAATAATTTACTCAGTGTATCTGCAACTACATTATTGTTGTACTAAGTTAGTAATGAATGAAAACTGAATCAGTTAACAAGCCACAATTAGATGATCTGAGGACATTGGTGAAATTCTAGGAAGCAAACAAACCAGACCAGAAATGATAGCGTAAAACCTTCACAGAGATATATGACTTATCATAAATAACACACTTAGAGAATTTTTGAATATTTAAGTACATTTCCTTGTTGTTATTAATTAAATGCATTACTTGTGTGAAATGGTTCCTGCTGGATTCAAATGAATTCAGATATTTAAAGTTGCAGTCCTACTTGCATAATGACACTGGCCTTAATACATTTCTTCAGTAGTAATCTAAATCTTTGCTGAATTAGGATAAGTTACATGTATGTCAATATTAAAATTGTTACTAAGTTTTTTAATGTAAAATGGGGTGTCTAACTGTTTGCTTTCTGCCAGAAGAAGACAGTAATTTGAGAGAGAAATCTCTAAAACTTACAGAAAAAGAAACCAGACAAACAACAATAATGGTGTGAGATTTCCAAGACATTCGGGTAACGATACTTAATGATCCGAATATAGTCTGATACAGAAGCGCATCTTTCCAAGTTAACTAAAGATCTACTTTATACTCATTGAATCTTTCCAGCTTATTGGAATATTCACGTTGCTGGCACAAAGTTCAGACATCAGTCTAAATTTTAGCACTTGCTCATCTTGCTTGAAAGTGATTGAAGTCTGTTGATTGGTGTTGGTTGAAATATGTATGCATGTGTGAGATTTCTCATCTACAGGAACAAACTGGTTTGTAGACATAGTTTCTGTTGAGCTAAACATCGGCAATACTGCAGAAAACCTCTTTAGTGATATGTGCGAATATGAATGTCTGCCTAACATGTCTGTCTGTCTGTTCACGGTGTTGTAATAGAAGTTCTGAATCTGTAAACTCGGGGGGGGGGGTATTCTTTCCTCTAAACGAAAATTTTTTTTTTTTTTTTTTTGCTTATCTCAGGGTAGTTCCTTATGGAATTGTCAGAAACTTTATCTACAAGAATACCATTAGTTGATACACAATTTTATCATTTGTCTGATGATTTAAACTTCACACCTGTAGCTAAAATATCTCAAAGCAACCAGTAAAATCTTAAGTTAATTAAAGAAAATACACACTGATTTCTTTGTCTCTAGAAGCTTGATAATGAGTAAGGGTGAAGAGGGTATGTTCATGTAGCATACTTATTACAGAGGTATCCCTTAGTTTGATCTTGATGGGTCAAACTAAGTTAGTTGTCTGGTTTCTGTATCAGCCTGCTCCATGTAGGTTTCCTCCATTTGAGTCAGAATTTTTGGAGGTTCTTTACTCACTGAAGTTGGCAGTATAAATAATTGCACGATACACCTCAATTAGTACACCATTTGCTCCTTGAAACGCTTTGGTCAGTTCTTTGTATATTCAAAGGAATACCCCCAAATATGTATACATATATCTCATAATATTTTATAAAATTTTTCTAAAATTGTTCGATAGGTGGAATATCTCTAAAAGTTGACATCTGGCAAGATGTATTAGTAAAGTTCACCAGCATCTATTATGGTGATTGACTGACTGATTTATGATCATCCTCATTTTACTTGAAGTTTTAATAATCAGAGAAGGCAAGACCTGTTTAGTAAAGTAACTGGCATTTGGTGACTGCAAGGAACATTTAGCTTGGATGTCAGTTTCCATTTCAGAAAATTTTCTTCTACTCGAATGTTAGGAAACAAAAAAAAATGTTCTAAAAGTTACCAGGGATTATTTCACTTAACAAAACTATCACATCTTCAGTGCCATCACCCATTTATTCAGGTAGACATTTGTCTAATATAGGCCAACTTTACTTTTATCTTAATTGTCTCAGATACTCAACAGTGAAACAAAATCAATTAACAAGGATAGAAATTAATAAGAAAATGTAGGTTTACTATAAATTTTTCAATTCATAATTATGTATGCTTATTAGTTTAGTATTAGTATAAAGTTTTTAATATTTTAAAAATTGCATATATTTTCATGGCATTTAATTTCAGAAGAATACCTTTTTATCTGTGGCAGTTATTAACAACAATTTTACGGAATAAAGTGGTGTCAGCATAAAAATAAAGTTTACTGATGAGGCATTATAACAATTTTTACAAGCTTGTGTTTCTTCTCTGATGAATCTATGAAGAACGCCAATGCATATTGTTAACCAGATTTACGAATTTGTCTTAAAGATAAAACATCAGTGGACTTCTCTAAAATTAATTTGTTCCACTTCTACCTCTGCCATTGATGACTGCCTGGCAATAGGTAGAAATACTCTGAGACTGGAAAATCCTGGTTTACTTATTGACAGGCAGGACTGAGGATCTAGGCTAAACCTGGCATTGCTGTCATGCAACTACATGCTCATTGGGATTTGTGTTTGAGTGAGTGAGTGACATTTCTAGCATGGGCAATTGTTTTCTTTTCAGGATCTCTGTGGGCAGTCCTAACTCTGTAAAGTTTCACAACAAAGTCAGGACCAAAAGGGCATTTAAAACCAAGATCTTTTGTCTCTGGATTATATGGAATCCTTTTTTTTTTTTTTTTTTTTTTTTGACTATTTGAGTTGACTATCATTCCACTGGTAGTCTCTCAGAGCAATCAGATTCAAACCTATACTACCTTGTCCTGCTATCAGATAGATTTTGTATGATTACAATCTGGCATGGTGAAGGAACCAACATAAATATGTACTGTCTTCCCTGCTTTCTTTCTGCACATCCCAGGCCATTTTCTTCTCTTAGTCTCTGTTTGATATGTGCCTTGTTGCCAATGCTGTTCTGTGTAAAGAAGTTTCCTCCAGTACATGTATCGTGTGTATGGATCTGTTGGTTACAAACAGCATGCACAGTCAAAGGTAACTTGGGTTTGCCAATGGTTTTGCTGAGCTCCTCATCTCAGGCATCATGGAAATTTATTTAAATTTTGAACAAAATGCTCAAAATAAAATTGTTCACATATTCATTGAATGAATGGTGGTTGATTGGTTTATCATCTGATTGATGCATGCAAATCGCAGTTGGACATATTTGCAAGATATGCTATTGTCAAGTTTTAGCATTTTTTTCTTGTAATGGAATTGTTTTTGGACTTTAGCAAATTTTGTTAACTACTATGGTTGTACTTAAAATATTAGGGACATTTAAATGGAATTTGGCTGAAATAGCATTGCCATAATGGTATGTAACCAGGGTTTATTTGAACATCCTTTGTAGATTGATTTAATTTTGGAATTTACAAATAAGTTGAAATTAAATAAATGGTTAAAACAAGAAGAAGTATTGTTGCTTATATGTTAGGGATGTTCAAATTAAATCTGGCTAAATACCATTCTATTTCATTCAGGTTTTATTTGACCATTTGTAGTACTATAACTGATAAATAATATACTTTAGAGTAATTTTTAGTTATTGCTAGTTCATTATCAGTTTGTTGCAAATGATTGTCTATACATGGCTCTTAAGAACGTTTTTGTGGAGGATATTTAAAATTCATTTTCTGCACAATGAAGTGTAGAATGTTTGTTGATATACAAGCAATCAGCAAATACAGTCCCAAAAGCTTTTCTGGTTATCAAAATTTTTGGTGACTCTCTTTTTTTTAAAATTCTACAACGATGACCAGTAAAAAGAAAACTGATAAAAATAAGAATCTCGCATTTTTTTTTAAAGTTTATGTATTCAGTAAGAATTTAATTGGTGACTCGGTACATACTCTCCCATTTGTTGCAAACGTTTTTAATAGTCACTATATTGAAATTAGTATTGTGAAAAAGTTTGTTGCATTAATACATTTGACATTTTTTGTTTATACCTGTTAACTTCCGTTTAGTTAGTAACACAGACAAAGATGGATGTTGCCAATGAAAAATAAAATGAAATGTACAATGCAAGCATCAACAGAAAGTAAATGCAACTATACTGGAGTGATGTGCTTATTTCATCATCTATTTTTCTGGTGCATTGTGGGAAGCCCAGTTTTCAGTGGACCAAGATGTTTGTTTTTGTACATGCCTACTTTGAAAATGGATATTTTGGATAATTTATTTTGTATACTTTGATGTACTGCAAAAGCAAACTTAGAACAATTTTTTTTAATGTTTAACTTTTCCAATGGAAATATATGCTAATCAGTCTTTATGCATCAGACCATCACCAACATAAGGCTGGTGGTGTATAATCTGTATACATTACTGTGGTTAGTTTACTAACACAAGTATTTTTTTATTTTCTGTTTCTGTTTTTTATATTAAAGAATTTAGCAAAACCATTGCCATCTATAAAGAAAAGTCTGGGAAAGATATTTTTTTGGAAAGAGTTTTAGAACATAAGTAAAACCACCCCGGGCTTTGTGCAGGTTGCTACGGCTTTTGTCTGGATACGTTGTTTAGATTCTAATTGGTTCCCTCAAAGAAGTGAGTTTTGGTTATTAGCCTTGTTTCATCCATTCATTTGATTTTGTCAGATTCTCATCTTTAATGGAAGTTAAGCTACTTGGCCTGAATTCACTACAGATTGCAAATTTTAGTGGACTATATTTTTTGTCATAGGACCAGATTCTAGTTAATTCTTATAATTGTTGTTGTTTTTTTTTCTAAATTTTCTTTTAATTAAAAAGTGACATTTAAAACAATAGACAGTCTTTGAAAATAACTTTTAGCTTGCAATCATATTTTTATTCTGCCTGTAATCATTTATACATAGAAACCTTGAAAAGCAGAAGGTGTAATTTATATATTAAAATTTTTTTATGTAATACTGCTGTTCTAGAAGATTAGATTAGTCACCTAGATACTGTTCTGATTCCTGTTTGTTAAAGTCTCTTTCAGCGGGAAATAGGGGAATGTGGGAATAAGGGACTCAAATTAAGATATTAGTAAATAAAATAGATCTTTGCTTGCTCCTACCTTGTAACTAGTCATGCTCAGTTGTTTTAAGTGCATCCAGACAAGTTGTACTTTTATCATTTACAGTATCACTGTTAAATGTATAGTTGGGTAAGGGTTAGCAGCAAAATGTGTGCCATGTTTTCGAACTGGCTAAATGTTCATCTTGAAGATGGAAAGTAAACCTTCCAGTGCATCTGTATCTCTGACTAAATTGACACCTGAGATTATTTTTGTGCACAAAACTCCATTTTTAATGAAATTAAATATTTAACTGAATTTGACCTTTTTTTCTCCAAGTCTCATATTGATTTACTCAGATTTTATCATTTTTGGCATGAATATTTTGTTATATGACAGATTTTTAAATACAGTATGTACTTTGTAATTTAAAAAAAAAAAGCAAAGTAGATTTCTCAAGTGTATCACACTACTATAGACCAGAGCAGATCTCGTGGATTTGAATTATTATATTTATTTTTGTCAGTTGTGTTATCTACTTCAGAACAATGACCAATAGATTTATGTAGATTGTCTTGCACCATGAGGCTCAGTACTGCCAACTTTGGCAGGAAAATTCTTATTAGGAGTCTTCATTATTAGATGTGGGAGAAAACCTGAATGTCAGGAGAAAATTCACATTGCTGATTGGTGAAGACGGAGAAGAAATGATCACAGGATTTTTGCTCACTTTCTTGGTTGAGTATCCATTTCCAGTTGGTGGAATATTGTCCTTGTTTTGATACAGGGTCTGGCTTTTACATCAAAAGTGGACAACTGTCAAGATTGATGAATATCAAGCTTTTTAGGTTTTCCAACAACAAAGTTGATCTTAGATCACTTGAATAATAATCATCAAGCTAAATACCCTCAATGGTGCTAACATTGGATCTTTAACATAGTTCGTTTTAAGTAACTTAACTGGATTACCCTTTTTTGTGTACTTTAAAAAAGAATGAAAGAGCAATAGCTTGGATTTCCATTATTAAAATATACTGCTACAAAAACTTGATGCAGTCACTGTCTACAAATAACTTGCTCTGTATAACATCTCTTATCTAAAAGTGTGGCCCTTCAAAACTTCTGACAACCATGTCTTTGCACAGGATTCTACTCATGTGATGTCATCTTTGCCCTGTTACAGCATTTTGGTGGACTACACTCTGATTGGTCTGTTGCCTATCAACCATCAATATTTGAGGTGGCCACTTATTCAATATAAGTAGACCCCTACTACTGTACATTTTTCTGCAATTTGGCAGTGTAGTGAAGGGTATATTGGTATAGGTGTTGCTGAGGATGAGAGACCCCCACACCATATCACTGATTTTACGTTTTATACCCTGAATCATGACTCTTCCAGGTATTCTAAATCAAGCAATATTAAAAATATTTAATTACAATAAAAAATTTGCTACTTGCATTTTTGTTTAAAATCTGGCTTTGTTTGTTAATAATGTATACAAGATTTCCATTCCTTTTAGTGTCTTGTTGGTTGATGTGGAACTGTTGGTGATGGCTTACAAACAGTTTGTGAGTAGTTACATTTATGACATATAAAAGTACATTTGCTATAACAAGATGCTGTTGCACATTGTGAGGCTTAAGTTAGTAGCATTTTTAAAATTTCAGCTGCTGTCTTGGATGAACAGCGGTGAATTGTGAAATTCTTGAAACATTTTTTGGAAAACTCTATACTGATAGGTAGTACATTGGTTTAAATATTCAAATTCTATTTATTTAATAGTAAGCATTCTCTAAAAAAAGTTAATAAAGCGAACAGATTTTAAGGTAAAACATACATATAACAAATTACCATATTGTCTAGTACTAAGATTAACGTATTTATTGTAGAAATTCAAAGTGGAAGTTTGATGTTTGTGTTTTAGAAGTCGTGTGGATACTTCGGGACTCAATTTTTTGTTCAAATCCTATTTGTAACATTTTATTAAAGAGACAATATAAATCTTGAAACTATCATCAAATTCAGAAGGTTTTTTCCAAGCCCCTCACACTTAATGGGTATGTAATGTTTAATGCTGCTGTCTACTTTAATTTATACGAAAATTTAGTTTTTAGACTAGATCTTTGTTAAGTGTCAAATCATGAAAAGGCTTATGCGGGTATCATAGGTGTTTATTTGTAAGTTGTGGCTCCCACTAGTATGAATCTTTGTAAGATTGTTTTAAGAACATCTATTGTGTAAATTTTTACCAGCATTTTTCATTTTTATTGCCCAGGAATGGCTAATAGTCCAGTGTATGCACTGTTTGGATATCTGAAAATTGTCTCTTTCCTTTTTCTTTTTTTTTTGCTGACGTGTTTTAGATATGTACAGATAAAAAGAGACTTTGAGATTATGGATTTTTTTTACTATTTTTTGTGCATATATGCACAATAGATTTTTTTTTTTAAGAAAAATAGTTTGGTTTGTATGATTGATATGACATCATTGACTATTGGAGTTCAGTAAAGTAAGCAAACAAACATAATATTGGCAGAGCATCATCTGTGGTTTCATTTTACATTTTGCCCAGTTTCAGAAGTAGAAATGGGAAATATGGAATGAGATGACATTTTTCTAATAACCTAGTTTAAAAAGACCAGTATGTGGGTGTAAAATTATTGTAACCAAAAGATGGAAAATAGTTTCCATCAACTTATCACACGAGATTTCTGTTTGTGGTAAATAGATTCTCTTAACAGTTAAAGAGAAGCTGTTTCTGCTCAATAATTTTTCATAGTCATGCATATGAAAATTGATATTCCTTTGAAATGTATTGGAAGATTTTCCCTTTTAGGCTTTATTAAAACAATTGTTTTTCCTGGGCAAAAAAAGAGAAAGAAGTGTTTTAATTAATTGCATCTTCAAAGAACTTATCAGCCTTGGCCAGTCACTCGGTAATTTTAAATGTTTTTTTTTTTTTTAACATAAAGGCTGAAAGCCAGGTAAAAGTGTTTTGGTTTCAAGTATTTATTAACAAATATGTTGAAGAAAAATTACAAAAAAAAAAAAAAAAATCTTTGAACTTACAATAAAAATTATTTAAAACTACAATCTTGTTTTTTTGCTACTATTTTGATCAGCCGATGACCACCACCATATGCTACCTACCATTGTTTCAACTCGCTTAATTAAATACTTTCACAAACTCCCTATGGTGACATTATTTTTTTGTTCATCTACCTCTTAAGAGCAAGTTTTCTCCTAATTCTCCAGTAACCTTGCCAACAGTTATTACTGAAAGCCCTGTTGTCTACCATGATTACTTATTTTGATGCTTAGATGGCTATTTCTGTATATGGAAAAGTTAAGAAATTTCTAGAAATATCCAGTTTTTTTTTTTAAGATTGAAAGAAAACTTCTGTCATGTTCCAGTACACAGTTATCTAAAATATAATGGAAAAATCCAGATTATGCAAATTTTGTATTGTTGCAAATAACCTATTCTTTTTCATACTGATATTTCTCATGTATTTGGTGTTAGTTTTACAGTTTTTTTTAATGATATGAATAGAAAATAAAGTTTTGTTGGTTGACTGTTGTACATTTAGATGGAGGCTTTAAGTCTGACGAAAGCAAACTTTGAGAGTAGCTAAGGCTGTAAATAAATGGGCAATGTGGATGAATTGTGAGTTTAAACAAAGAAAAGTGCTAACAGTATCTGTGCATTGATCAATACTGTGGTAGATACATGGGCTGGTGGATTACTGGACTGCCTTGGTTGAGGGATTAAGTTTGAATCTCAGTAGGGATTAGCTCAGCATGGCATAGTTTCTTGCTTTTCTTCACCAGCCTGCCATATCTAAAAACAAAGTGATTTAGCAGGATTTCCTGGATACTTGTGATAGTTCTGCAGGTACATGTTGACTGACTCAGTCACTAAAGCTTTACTCCATTTAGCTCATCATGTCAGATATCCTTAGACCTCAAAAGTCAGGACAAGAAGATTGTGGGTGTACCTAATGGGCACAAAAATCTGGGGAGAATGTGGCTAGGGTACATTACATTTTTTGGTCATTTGTAATAATTTTGATAGACTTTCATTTGGTACTTTCAACTTGGATCTAAAATATAATGTAGGAAGAAATATGAAAACATTCACAAATAGTCAGCTGACTATATCCAGACTGGTGACATCAGTGGCAGGCCCTTGAAGATGTAAAGCTGCTTGTGCTGAGCATATGATCAAAGGAATAGCCCTGCAGAAAAAACCCAAAAAAACACTTGCTGGCAGTCAAAGGGGCATGGGTGTCTGGACAAACCATCAGAAATAGTCTTCACCATGCAGGACAGTGCGGCAGACATGTTGGCCCCAGCCTTTGAGTAAATATCATCACAAAATTTTTTTCTGGACAAGGCTCAAATTGCTTGATACGGATTGATTGGTAATGTTTGATTTCTCTGATGCCAGGTTGAGAAGATCACTTTGTTGTGCAGCATAATCATTATGTTGGTGGCAACAGCACTTGACAGATAGAGGCATCTGCATAAGATTATCAAACTAACAGTACAAATTTCTCATTATCTGGTACCAAGGTTTGTTCCAGAACAAAGGTTAGGATTGTGTCTGCATTCTCAGGACCAACAACATAACTTGGTCAATGCAGCGTATTAATGTGCCCAGATCTTTCCCCATTTGAGCATCTCCAAAGATCCTACATGATCTACGAGGTGTAGTCAAAAAGTATGTGATCTTTGGCCAAAAAACAAGTAATATTAAAAAACTCACCATTTTGATTTAGTTTCCTTCAAAGTATTCGCCTTGGGAGTCTACACACTTCTGCCAGTGTTCTTGCCACTGCTGGAAACATTTCTGGAAATCACTTTTTGGGATGCTGTAGAGCTGTGCCGTCGAATTTTGCTTGATGTCCTCTGTTGACTCAAATCTTCTCCTTTTGAGTGTTTTTTTGAGCTTTGGGAATAGCCAAAAGTCACACGGAGCCAAGTCTGGGGAGTAGGAAGCCTGATGAACAAGTGGTGTGTCATGCTTGGCGAGGAATGCTTGGACGACGACGGCGGAATGAGCGGGTGCATTGTCATGGTGGAGTTGCCAGTTCTTTGCTGCCCACAGGTCGGGTTTTTTTCGCCGTACAGTTTCACGAAGGCAACGAAGAACCCCCAGGTAGTATTCTTTGTTAATTGTCTGACCTTGTGGTGCATATTCATGGTGCACAATACCTCTGTAGTAAAAAAAACAGGTCATCATCAGTTTAACATTGCTGCACACCTGTCTTGCTTTCTTTGGTCTTGGCGAGGATGGCTGCTTCCATTGGGATGATTGCAATTTTGTTTCAGGGTCATAGCTGTACACCCATGTCTCATCGCCATTGATGATAGTGTTCATGAAGTTTTGATCTTGGCTAGCACACTCCAGCATGTCCTGGGAGATTTCCTTTCTGTTTTCTTTCTGCTGGTCAGACAGCAACTTTGGTACGAATTTGGCCGACACCCTCCTCATGCACAAATCTTCTGTTATAATTGACTGAACTGACCCATGGCTGATTCTAACTTCGGCAACAATCTCTTCAATAGTCACACGACAGTCTTCATAGACTATTCCTCGAACCTTTGCAATCATTTCATTGTTTCTGCTAGTCGATGGTCTGCCACAACGTGGCTGACTGTCCACTGAGGTGGCCATCTTTTAACTGGTTGTACCACTCCTTTATTTGTGTTTTTCCCATAGCATCATCTCCAAAGGCCTTCTGAATCTTCTCGATAGTCTGGGCTTGCGTTTCACCAAGTTTTTGGCAGAATTTGATACAGTATCTTTGCTCAATGCGCTCGGTCATCTTGACTCAAAAAGAAAAATCACACAGCACACTCTTCCCGTCTGTACTCAACGCGTCACTGCGGGCGACTGGCGCAACCTACAGACACGAAAATTTTTGCGCATGCTCAGGAAGGACGTGGCCACCTAATACCCATGTGGATTTTGCTCGTGCATTATTATTTTCAAACAAATTCAAGGTCAGATACTTTTTGACTACACCTCGTACATATAGCCTTCAACGTTACTTTAATAATTTCAAATGACTACACCACTTGCTACACATTTTTCCTTTATTTTGCAACATCTGGTGTTGTGTGACATTGTTGTCATGTAATGGGCACCTTAACTGAGGGATTATTTTGGTGATTTCTCATCAACAGATTTCTGAATTATGTATGCTTGGACCATATAAGATTTTTGGCAGTGGTTGAGTATGGTGAGAGAGTGAGAGAAGATTAATGGACTTGTGATTATCCTGGGAAGAAAGATCTGCTGCAAACATTGCTAGACTGAGGAGATGTCAAGTGAAAGTATAGAAATAGAATTCCACAGTTTGGATATACTTTGAATTTAAAGTAATCTCTAATGGAAGCAAGTGGAGTGTCGTCATTGTGTTGTTGGAGATATTTTACAGAGCTGCATCACTGGGGAATAACAAATATGAGCAATCATTAAATGACCATAAGATAACGTATGAGAATGACTCCAGGCAATGACAGAGTGGAAGCCTCCAGTACAGTTAAAGTTAAGTGACTTATTTCGTAAGAAACTAGGAATTAATTCTACCCATGCACAAGAAATAACTTTAAAAATCTGCCTTTTTATCACCCACAAACCTCTTGTCATACAATTTAGTTGAAAGCTGTTTGACTTATGTTTTAGAGCCAAGATACAAGGTGCCTTCAAGGCTCTACCATGGTGAAACAATGATTCTATTCTTGCATAATGAAGCTGGGGTGATGGCTGCTATAGGGCTGTCAAAGGCAGTTTCTGTAGCTTTGATAACATAACTGAACCTTTAGGGCAACTGAATTATATGAAACTACAACTGCTCATTACATTTTTCTGGAATGAAAACTTGACAGTAATGTGTTAGAAACTCTGCTTATGTCAAACACACACTGAAGAAAATCTAGGATAATCTATTATTAAAATGGCCACTGAGCGAAATGCTGCATCCACATGGCATAGACTGTTTTGTGACAGACAATGCTAACTACAAAATGTGGATTGAAGGTGAGTAACCTTGATCATTTGCTTGGTCATGTGGGAAGAATAGAATTATACCTCTACCAAAGCACAAAAGTTCTGTTTTCTCAAAGAGATGATTGCTTTGTAGAAAATTGATTGCCCCAAAAAAGTTAATTATGGATCTCTCCGCAACAAGATGGGGAAATTCTGATAACAAAAGAAAACTTAAAGTACTCCGATGTGGTCACTTAGAACAAGATTCAAGCAACATTAAAAAAAGCTATAGATACTTAAGTCAATGAAAACAGTCACTACCCATTTGTGTGATGTCAATAGTCTTTTTGATATTAATGTTCAAGAACTCAATTATCAAGACTGCATCCCTGGCTCCAGAATTTAATCCAAGATTCTACACACTCTTGTGTTGTAGAAAGACATGTTTGCTGACCTGGTGGGGGATTTTGAGAAGATGTTTAAGGCTGTTGACAACCACCAAGTGCAGGTACTTACTTTATTTTATTTTATTTCAGAATTTTTGTCAGAAGTTAGCATTGCTTTGCTTTTATTTCTAAAACACATTACAAAAACTAATTATTGTTGTAAATATTGAGCACCCGATGGTGGAATCCTGATCCAGATCTGTCTCATTTACCTAGCTCACCTGTAAAACAAAAGTTGTATAGGCCCTATTCTCCTCTAGCCAAGAAGATAGTCATGTCAGATCTCTAAAGCCCTATATTCCACCTAACAACAATTCCTTGGACTGCTGGAAATTCTATGAGCAAAAGTACCCACACCAGGCTAAATTAGCTAAATGTGTCCTGGTCACGCCTGCTATTTAACAGCTGGGAATATTGGGACTTCACAAAGGGGAAGTCTTCACCTAGATGATGTTAACATTTTAATTTTTCTAAAAAAATAACTTGAAGTTCACTTAGCTATAAATGGAAATAATTCATCAATGGAATTCCTCATTTTTGTTTTAACTACAGAAATAAATAATTTTTTCTTTAATTAATGTATTGTATTATATCATGACAAATGCATTGTGATATACTTTTCCACTATATGATATATATTATTATAGGCCTAGCTGATATCATGACAAGGTTCCGTCCATGCATTACTTGGATATGATTAACTATTTAGCTTTGCATTCCTGCTTCTCTTAATTCCAAGAATGAACAGAAATTTTAAGTGTTGTTGCTTAGATCCAGATTTTTCCTCTATTGATGTCAAAATAATCAGAAGCCACTGCATGTAAAGGCACATGTAACATTATTTCTATCTTAATGTTAAATCGTCTAATTTGATTAATATTAGCCAGAGTTTTAAATAAAACAATAAACGCTCAGACAATCAGATTTGACATTTCAGCCAACAAAAGCATACACAACAACTATTGTGGCCATACTGAAAGTTTTCTCTCTTTTTTTATTGCTTGCAAAAATCTGGCTGGAACAGCTAACAGCTATGTATTATAACGCTGGCCGGAACATCTGTGTATTGCAGCGCTGGCCAGAACAGCTGTGTGTTGTAACACTGGCCAGAACAGCTGTGTGTTGTAACACTGGCCAAAACAGCTGTGTGTTGTAACACTGGCCAAAACAGCTGTGTGTTGTAACACTGGCCAAAACAGCTGTGTGTTGTAGCGCTGGCCGGAACAGCTGTGTGTTGTAGCGCTGGCCAAAACAGCTGTGTGTTGTAGCGCTGGCCGGAACAGCTGTGTGTTGTAGCGCTGGCCGGAACAGCTGTGTGTTGTAGCGCTGGCCGGAACAGCTGTGTGTTGTAGCGCTGGCCGGAACAGCTGTGTGTTGTAGCGCTGGCCGGAACAGCTGTGTGTTGTAACACTGGCCGGAACAGCTGTGTGTTGTAGCGCTGGCCGGAACAGCTGTGTGTTGTAGCGCTGGCTGATGCCTATAGAGCAAAAGATGTAAAGAGGTTTTTTAACTCCACTAAGTATCTGAGGTATGCTTGATTAGCAAAATGTCCATACAACACTCTCACGCGCGCACACATATTTAAAGAAATTAATTGTTGTAATGCATTTAATTAAAGATGTAAAAACAGATTTTTCATCTTGATGAATCATTTAGCAAAGAATCACAGGTATGCAGAAATTCTTAAAAACAAGAAAAGAGTCACGAATTTTAAAAAAAATAGGATTTAAATAAAACAAAAGGAAATGGTCTAGTGATATTCTGATGCAAACAGAAAAAAAAAGCAATTAGGAAACATCGTTGTCATGCTAAATTTTAATTTGTGTCAAATAAATGTGGAAGTACTCTTTGTCATAAATGTCACTGCCCTAATAGATTGACAGTATTTCCTATAATCTCTTTTCTGCTGTGACCATTATTGTGAAATCTGTTTTTGGAAGCTCCAAATTAAATTAAACTAACTAAATTGATGTGTGATAAGTAACCACCAACACTGGAATAACAACAATGTCTAGCTTAACTTTGAAGGGATATCTCAAATATTTACTTTATATAGGGAGTGGGTACTGACCCTCACAGACTAATCCCATGAGCAAACTTTCTCAAAGATTTCACAGGCTGTAGAAGGAATATCTTAACCCGTCAGCTTCCTACAGCATATGAAATCTTGGAAACACATATTTACAAGATTACTCTAAACATATAGGCATCCTCAAAGGGTTAATTGGAAAACAAAATTGCATACACTGATTATCACAACAAACTTCCATCATCAAATATGGAAGGATGGAAAAAAAGAAGTTTGCCATAATTATCAATGTGTGTGTGTGTGTGTGTATTTTAGGTATTTGCTGCTTTTATGTACAAGGTATAGTATAATAAACACAAGTAGATAGGAAACACTTGGCTTACACAGGAGGTTCTTTGAATTTTTATTTTTTGCATAATTAAATACTATTATATTTATTTGCCTAAACTTTGAATAACAGTAGCAAGATTTACATGATTGAGATAATTGAAAGGAAATGTTGCAATAACGTAGCTTATTGTGAATGGCTTCTAACTTGATGAATGTCACATTTTGGAAATTCATAAAAATAGTGCATCAAAAGCCTTGTTTTGTGCCTGTTTTAGAGGCTCAGTAGAGCCAGCAAACAGTTCACTTTTATTCCCCAGTCAAATTAGTCACTGAACTGCATTATCTAGGTTTTAAGGTCTATAAATGTCTATTTACATCATTCTGTAGCACTACAATTTACCTCAATCCAGCTTGAATGTTTTTCTCTTCCCACACTGGGCTGTGCCTCTCACTACATTTGTAAGTTCATTAGTTCTTACACTTCTGTTTCTTGTTAGCAACCATTCACTCTTGCTTCTCTGATTTGGCTACCAGTTTCTACAAGGCAAATTGTGGATAAAGGTTCTGAGTGCTAACCATCTGTTTTCTGGGAGGTCAAGTAGGTTCAATGACAACACATGCATCAGGAAAGATTTTCAGATTACCAAGGGCTAGTGTTTGACTATCTAAAGCTTGCTTGTGAAGTTTGTGAGAGGACTCAATTAATGATGGCACATATGGCTGCCCTGGTCAACAGCTGCTGCTTCTCTCTCTTATAAACTATCATCCCATGTAGCAGAAGCTAGGACACATCTGCTTCTGTAGTATATTTTCTGCTTTTGCTGTGAATGGTTGTCTTGTATGCAGTCAAATCCCTTTCACTTCTAGCTAGTTATGAAGGGGATGATGCGTCTCTTTGAGGTAGACCTTCCTGAACTTGACCATTATTAGATATAACAAATAGGAATTCTATAAATGTCTAAACTGGGCATAATATTTAATAATTTCATACTAGATCCTATCCTCCAAGTCACCAACCTACAGCAGGTGGATTGCCTGGCCAATTAGGATCACTTTTTAAAATTCAATTTGGATTTTCCTTCCCTATGTATTGGCAAAGCATGTTGAATACAGAATCTTTTTTTTTTTTAAGCATTAAAACATTTTGCTTAAAAATATTTGTATGTTCTGATGTTTAAAGTCATTATTCAAAAACTGGGGATGAATGGGGGGGAATTGAATGGAAATGGGGCCGCAGTGCACCAGATGTAATTGTTTAAACATGAAGTATGTTTACATAATTACTGGATTGTGAGAATGCCTATAAAACTCTAAAACGCATCTAAACATTGTTAAAAATTCTGAATTCTGACAGATTTTTAGATATTGATCCCATTCTACCTATCTTCTGTACGTAGAGTTTCCTTTAATTTATACGTTAGTCAGCATAATGTTGCTTCCTGTTAGGCTTCTACCCCGACATGATGATAATCCCAGTCGTCTTAAACAGCTGCACAAGTAGCCAGCCATTTTTTTTTTTACCTTTCTCCTCTGCTTGCTTCTAGCACGAACATTTTCCTGAAGCTCTGGCATTATATACATTTGTTGTTTTGTATTCCCCCATTCTGAATTTCTGCAGCTGGTATTTAAAAAAAATGGCAATTAGGCAAAACATTAGATTCACTCACCCACTCTCTCTTTTTTTTTGAAAATCTACTTCAAATGTTTTTTTTTTTTATTTGTATCTGATAATAAATTAGTGCGCATCAGGTTATTGGGTCCGTTTGTTCCAGGTAATGGTTTGGGTGTTGTGTTGTATCTGACATGTATGTGTACATCAGCCCCTCACTAACCAATGGACATTTTAAGATAAGTTTTTTTAAAAAAATAGCATCTTAAAGTAACTTAGTTACTATAGATTTCTACAGAACCCTTTTGGTGATACTGCAGCAGTAATAGAAATTCAAAATGGGTCTCATCTTTAATCAAGAAACATTGTAAGTGAATATAAAAGAGGAAGATTAATTAGACTGGACGGAAACTATTACTTACGTGCTGTCCGCTGAGGGGCATATAGAACCGAGATATCTTCCTTCCATGTTAGCTGCTTACCAGCATCTGCTGCTGAAGATGTGTAAATACCTGGTCTTGCTTTTAAGAAAAGCTTTGTCTGTAGGCAGTTTCTTTGTTTAAAATCAAAATAAAAAAAATTCCCAACAACTAATACAGCTAATAAGATAAAACCAACAGAAAGATAGCTGTGCTGTTCAATATAATATTTCCCAACTTCAGCAACAGAGGAAAAAAAAATCATTAACTTATTTTGTATAATTTTTGGTTTTTTGTTATTTTCCTGTTTGAATACTACCAAGTGGGACTTCCATGTCACAGTCCTATATGAATGATGCCAGACTTGGGTTTTAAAGATGGTTTGGGACATATTTATACATACACACACAAAAGATCATTTCACATTGCTGTTAATTTAAAGAATTCCCCAGTTTGTGTGTTTATGAAGAATACCTTGAAAATCCAGTGTGGACTTTCTTACATTGGTTTTCATGCAGCCTTGTAGCTCAGAAATCATTAGGAGATGGAGAGATGGGGAAGGGATTGGGAGGAGAGAGAAAGAAGAGACTCACCAACCCAACATGAAAGTAAAAGTATTAATTACCTACTGTATTATTTTGTTGATCCTAATGAAAGATAAACAAAAGAAGCTTGAAAAGGTGATATATATATATATCTCAAAAATTAAAAAAACAAGAAATCTATTTTTCTTTGTTTTTAAATCGTAGTGTTCCTTTTTAAAATTATTATTTTTAAACCAATATTAGATGTTTTTAATGGCTAAGAATTAGAGACTCAAAATACGAGGAGAGATGTTTTCTTAGATACCCTACAATCAGAATTGCTGGAGTAGTATTTTTTTTTTTTTTTACAAATATTAAATAATAATTGAAGAATAATAAACGAAATACTGATAAGAAATTTTTTTTTTTTTTACTAAAGGGAAGTAAATGCGAATTAACTTGTATTTTTTTTTTTTTTATTTCTGAAAAATCTTTATCTCCCTTTACTGGTGTGGAAAAAACGTTGCATATGTATAACATTAGATTTAGGAGCAAAAACTTACATTTTAAACAGAGATAAGACAATCAACCCGGCAGCTTAGAAGTTCACGTGCTATACTACGTGGAGAAGTAGTAGAGGAGATGCGATATTGAATTAGCAGAATTGGAAATGCAAATTATTCCGGAAAAGGAAGGGGATTAAGCAGTCTTTTAGCAGGGGGGGATAACTCTTTAGAGAATAATGACGACCTGAAGTTTGAGATGTGACCGGTGCCTCGATATGAAGATGATGGTTAGAATTAAAATGTTTATTACAAAAATGCACTAAAAAAATTTAATTAAATTATATTTTAACAAACGGAAATTATGAAGTATCAAACACTATTTTAAAGGAGAAGAGCTTAATAATATCGCGTGGTTGAAGATATTTTAATAATTATTATAAATATATGAATAATTATGGTTTTTACATCTATCTTAACCGGAGTATTATTACAGATGCTTGCTGTAGGAATGATTTTACCAGCGGGAAATGTCCTAGTCTCGTGGTTTCTAATTATAAGTTTCTTAGAGTAAACCACAATCTTCCATTCTTCATGTTATTTGCTCAGACTGTTTAGAACCCTCTAAATATCAAGTTTTATTTCTCCTGGGCAAAAACATTCAACCAGTCCATTGAGAACAACCAACATACATGTTTAACCTATTGTAATACTGGTAGAAGTAACAGCGAACGGCAAGTATCCGAGTAGCCTAAGTAAGGCTGGAGAAGATGTCGAACCGCTTTATTGACTCGAGGAACTCGGAGACCCGGACATTCCGATCACTTAGTTTTATCCGTATATTCGAGTGAAGCTTATCCCCGGACCGTCTCGAGACTTCCACGCACGCCCTTGTACCTGCAGCGGAGCCGTCGTTCTACCGCAATCGTAGGAGGGAGAAAACCGAAGATGCCACCGTCACGACGACGGAGTTTCGGCGTGATTTTAACGTTGTACGTTTTCCCTTCTCCATCGGGGACCGGGTTCACTTTATCCGGTTTTTACTCCCCCATCGCTGGTCCTCCAGGCTTCTTCACCCCCGATAGCCACGTGGAAGTCTTCGTTAACCCTGTCGCGTCGGGCCGGAGCCATGTACACTTCAGTCGGACGGCTGTGTCCGCGCCGTCATATCGTTCGTTACTCCTCGCGTCCCGTGTAAGTTACGCGGTCCTCTTGCGAGGTTGTCATCCAAAGAAGGGAGTTCTCTGGAAAGTTGGGAATTGAGTCTGTTGTATCATAAACAGACAACAACAACGATTAGTTCTAAATGTGTAATTATTTTCTTCATGCTTTTATATGCTGCTCGCGAATTATGCAAATAAGGGCGGTTAATGGGCTCTGAGTTCAGCTGCTTTTTCAGAAGTGAAGATAATTATGGATAAGCCGAGGTGTCTTGGGATGGGAGACTGGTTCGTTATCGAGTTCCTTTTGGAAAATAATAACTAATTAGTTGAAGTGTTTGCCTTATGAATGATAGGTTACGTATTGCATTGGTCAAAGTGGTTTCCTGCCCTTTTGCTGCAGTTATAATGTCTTGTTTTTGAAAGCTTGTTTACTGAGGGATGATTTTTATTCTCCACCTGGGAATTATCTGGGGTGGATTAGGTTGGCTTCGCTGTTTTCTGTTTGTGTAGAATTTCTTCGCTTTCTTCCTCTCACTTCCAACATCCGTCACGGACGATC